>JAWQEG010006968.1:35000-36483 GCA_033782935.1 Petrolisthes cinctipes
TGTGTGTGTGTGTGTGTGTGTGTGTGTGTGTGTGTGTGTGCGCGCTGAATCTGGACTGGAACATGAAAACACAAATCCACACTACGAAGCGGAATAATAAAAAGACAAGAAGGTCATTCTGATATTCCTTTGCTGTATCCTAATCACTTTAATTATACATAGATATATTTCGCAGTCTACAGACGAATATAAAACATGAAATTGCAAGACTAGAGGGTGATTTTTAGATTTGAGAATAAACGAAGACCGCTATATGCATTGGAGGACCCTTTAGGACGAGGGAGAAGGTGACATAGATGTGGGAAAGTAAGCATCAATAAAATAGAAGGAAAGGAGAGACACGACGAGACTACTAGTAAGTGGTAAGCCAGTAGGTGGGAAGGGGGCAGAGGTGGATAGCAGCAGCAGCAACAGCAAGAGGAGTGGAAGTGGGGGGAGGGGGGGGGGGCAGACAACACGGCAATGACAGGAGGGCCACAATACCATAGGGGTGACAAGGAAAGGGCATTTAGGAGGGAGGGAAGGAGGGAGAGGGGGAGAGTAGGCAATGTTTGGTGGGAGGAGGAGGAGGAGGAGGAGGAGGAGGGGACAGAAGAAGATGGCGTCCAGTATACTGTAGAGAAGTAGGAGAGAAAGGAATTAGGTAGGGTAGCTGAGAGACGAGGGGGTAAGAAAGGAGGGGGTCAAAGAGAGGGGTGGTAGGAGAAGGGGGCATAATAGAGGAGGGTTGGGAGGGAGGGGGGGAGGGAGGGGGTGAAGTTCCTGTAGGTGAGGGCGAAGTAAAGGGCAAGAATGAGGAGTATGAGGGAAGTGGTTCAAGGCTAAGGGGATGTACGAGTAGATGAGTAAAGGGAAGGGAAGGGAAGGGAAGGGAAGGGAAGGGAGGTACAACAAATAGCAAGGGAACACGAGAGAGGAATAAGAGAGAAGAGGCTCACTATAGGATACCATATGGGGAAGAGGGTGCAGCAAGGTGAGGGAGAAGAAAAGGAAGGAAGGAAGGAAGGAAGGAGGTGGGGAGGGAAGGGCTACAGAGAGGACCAGTAGGGAAGTAAGTAAGGGACGGCAGATTGAGCAAGAGGGAGAGGCAGGGGAGCGGAATACTGAAGGATGCAGGTAAGGAAGGAATGGAAGGGAGGGAAGGGGAAATACAGATGAACCTAAGGGGGCAAAATGAAATGTATAGGTAAGTAGGGTAGCAGGGAGGAAGGAAGAAGAGCAGAAAGTAGGAAGGGAGGAAAAGAGGAAGAAAACAAGGAAGGAAAAAGGGAAGGGAGGGAAGGAGAGACGAGGGAAGAAAGGAAGGAACGGAAGGAAGGAAGGAAGGAAGGGAAGGAAGAAATGGAAAAAAGGAAGGAAGGAAGGAAGGAAGAAATAAAGAAAGAAAGGAAGGAAGAAAGGAAGAAAGGGAGGAAGAGGGCATGTGTGTGCAGGAAGGAAGGCATATGGGAGAAGGAAGGAAAGGGGGGCATATGGCACCAGA
>JAWQEG010006969.1:0-12500 GCA_033782935.1 Petrolisthes cinctipes
TTTCGTACCTGTTGTCCCTCCTTTCCTTCTATTTCCTTGGTGTTTGTTGTCCCTCCTTTCCTTCTATTTCCTTGGTGTTTATTGTCCCTCCTTTCCTTCTATTTCCTTCGTGTTTGTTGTCCCTCCTTTCCTTCTATTTCCTTGGTGTTTATTGTCCCTCCTTTCCTTCTATATCCCTGGTGCTTGCTGTCCCATCCTACTATCACCTACTGCCTCATTCTACAGGGTCTTACAGGCCTAGGGTAGGCTTCGATCATTTTTACATCAAATCAAATCCGTTCATTTCATGGGTTTGTTATATCTATATTTTTTTGTATGTACAGTATATATACATTTGTTTATTTATTATTATTATTATTATTATTATTATTATTATTATCATTATTTTTATCTTTATTATTATTTTTTTTATTCTGTTTAGTGGCATACTTTAATGGAGGGGGAGTCTAAGTGCTCAAATGTTCCAAAAGTATACTATTTCCTTAACTTCATAAATAAATTACCATTTATATAATTTTTTAGACTATAAATGTTGTTGATGCTGTGTGTGTGTATCTTTATATTCTCATGAAGTGTGTGTGTGTGTGTGTGTGTTATCTATTGGGGGAGGCGGTGGCTGGATACAATGACGGACTGCGAGTGGCATGGGCCCGGGTTCGAGTCCACGAGAAACGTCAGAGTTTTTCAGAATCAGAGGTGATCTGGTGAGAGCAGCTGTTCGTCAAGTATCCTGACTACGCCGACACGTCAAGAAAATATATGTATACATCGTTGTCAACTCACAACATAGAAGATGCCCAACCATATTCCAAGATGCTGTGAGTGACAGAGTAGCTGTTCTCTCCTGATAGTGACGTGTATAAATAAGGTGTTGTCATCTAGTGGGGCAGAAGAGAAGCTACGGTACCAACATCATTACGAAGCTCCACTGTCTCATCTGGTGCGACACCCAATAATCTCGGGGGCCTCGCAAGAGTCACGGGCTACTGACATCCTATAGTCCCGAGGTTAAGGCATAAAAGAAATATATATTATATTCTCATGACTTGTTTATGTGTGTGTAAAGTAGAATTCAATAAAACACCCAGTGAGAAAGGCAAGATATATTATCGCCTTTCAATTTTTACAACATGTTCATCTTATGTTTACATAAATATCAGTACATAATTATATATTAAGTGTCTCACGTGTATGTACAGTAAACAGAGGTATGTAAATTACCTCATAACATGCAGAGAGAGAGAGAGAGAGAGAGAGAGAGAGAGAGAGAGGAGAGAGAGAGAGAGAGAAGCCATGGGTCAAAGGGTTATACCATAATCATCGCTGTGTGTTCTTGAATACAGTATAATATAATGTGACGTCATACCATACTGCACCATTATTATTTTCAAGGTGTAAACAATAGTAGAGTGTTGGTGGTGGTGGTAAATATGAAACATAGGATTCATCCAAACTATTCCATACAACAGAGCACCATATTATTTTATCTGGTCCTGTTGTTGATTCCTGGCATATAATATACTTTGGATCATCAAGGCACTGTGTAATGAACCAAAAGTCTATTCTTCATTGGAGGCATATTGGAGTGTCTTGATTCCTCCAAAGTATGCTATAGGGAACAGAACCAATGAATACATAATGGGGTATCCTGTTGCTTGGAGTACTTTGAAGGAATCACTGGTTCCAGATTTACGAACATTCTATCTATTATATCGTCCCTTAAACAGCACCACGACAACTCTGTATTGGAAGATTGGCCCCTCCAGCTGTACAGTAAAACGACACCCTCACTGTTGTGTTGGTATCAGTAACAGTGACAGTGATGGAGGTGGTCATGGCACTCTCAGTCCAAATGGTCAGACCAAATAACTTCTCATTGCTCTTCTTTTGCATTGAAGGGGAGTTTCTCTTCTGTCTTGACATTCCCTGATCCCACCGTTTGTCTCTCTTTCCGTTGTTGTTATTGAGGTCTAAGCTCTCTGTCTCTTCCACGTCCCTCCTGCTGCCACTGATTGATACAAAATTGTAGTCGTTAGTGAAATTAGTTGTTAAACTGAGTTGTTGGTTAGGTGATTGGTGGTTAGAAATATATGTACAGTACATAATATTATACCCTTCAACCCTCTGGTTGTCTAGTTGGTGACCTTCGGCCTCCCTCTTCACTAACTTCTCGGGCTTTGGTCGCCACTCATATACATGTACACAGACGGTCACACGAGCAATTTTTTCGTCAATAAACTACTGGCAATTTTCAGCATGTCACGAAATCACCGGTTATTCTAACAGTGTCTGGTCACACAACTAGCCCAGTTTAGAAGCGTATTTCGGCAATGCTCTTTATTCGGTGGTGGGAAGATTTAAATTAAACCTAAACAAAGTACTGTTGGAAACTTGACAGGCTGGAAATCCTATACACTTTGATTGACAACTATCAGCATTGCAGCAAACCCATCACACGTTCCAGATTTGCAAATCTTGGAAGACGACGAATTTGCAGCTCTTATGATGTTGCTGCTTGTTTAAAAAGAAAAATGTACCAGTTGAATATGAGTCTGTAAACACGTTCAAGAAGGAACTGTCTTTCTTCGGGACTGCCGCATCCGTTGGGTCCATGTTTGTCATTTCAACAGCACACATGTTACTTGAAATATTCTTTTACGCTTAATAATATTACATATGAATCATTAGCAGCTTGAGATGGAACGAGCAGGATCGTGTCGCCGAAAATTGCCGAGATGTTGGGAATTGTAGTTGAGTTTATACCGAGTTGATGCAGCAGGTGATTTATTGCCGAAATTATCGCTCATGTGACCACGTCTTCACATCCAGCTAATGGGAGATTCTTTGTTGGCAAATTGGAAGGCTACTGATTCCTCCTAACTATGCCTACAAAACAGACGACCTCAATGGTACTAATAAGGGATTTGTTTCTTGGCAAAATTTGGAGGAATCCGATACCTTCCAGTTCAACAACAAAAGAATCTCCCCTTAAGGACCCTGTGATCGTGTATGAGACTTGGTGGCTCCTGATTTCTCCTGACTATACCACGAAACAAACTCCTTATTTATTGTTGGTGTTTCGTGGCAATAATTGAAGGACTTACTAACCTCCAATATTCTGACTACACCACAGGGTCCCTTAAGCCAACCCTAACCCACTATACGGACACCCACCAACCCTTCCCACCCATAGATGTCTACTTTCCCCCCCTCCTTTCACCCCTAGACAACCACCTACCTCATCACCATCCCTCCCCAGGACACCCATACACCCACCATAGCATCACACATACACAGACACAGACCTTAGCATCACACACACACAGACACACAGACACATACCCACCCACCTCAGCATCACACACACACACACACACTCACCTCAGCATCACACACACACACACACACACACACACACACCCACATCAGCATCAAACATACACACACAGACACATACCCACCCATCTCAACATCACACACACACACACACACACACACACACACACACACACAGACACCTTAGCATCACACACACACACAGACACATACCCACCCACCTCAACATCACACACACACACACAGACACACACACACCCACATCACACACACACACACACACCCAGACACATACCCACCCACCTCAACATCACACACACACACAGACACACACCCACCCACCTCAACATCACACACACACACACACACACACCCACCCACATCAGCATCACACACAGACACATACCCACCCACCTCAACATCACACACACACACAGACACACTTTCAGACACCTTAGCATCACACACACACACAGACACATACCCAACCACCTCAGCATCACACACACACACACACACACAGACACATACCCACCCACCTCAACATCACACACACACACAGACACACTTTCAGACACCTTAGCATCACACACACACACAGACACATACCCAACCACCTCAGCATCACACACACACACACACACACAGACACATACCCACCCACCTCAACATCACACACACACACAGACACACTTTCAGACACCTTAGCATCACACACACACACAGACACATACCCAACCACCTCAGCATCACACACACACACACACACACAGACACATACCCACCCACCTCAACATCACACACACACACAGACACACTTTCAGACACCTTAGCATCACACACACACACAGACACATACCCAACCACCTCAGCATCACACACACACACACACACACAGACACATACCCACCCACATCAACATCACACACACACACACACCCAGACACACATACCTCAACAAATTCCCTTCTTCTTCCTCAGAGACATGGATGAACTTTCTGGTGGCCTTCCTTCTCCGTCTCCTCCCGGAACATAGGACGGTATCTGTGCCTGAGAGACAAGTGAAGGGCACCGTGGTTGTACTTGCCACCACCACAGTCCTTGTTGTGGTTTGTGTAGTTCCCAGGAAGAAGCGGTCTTGTTTATCACTGTCCAACAAGTCGCTGTCCTTTTTGGTCTCATCGGAGGGAGGTGAGGGTGAGGGGCTATTTCCCACCACTACCATTGCCACTCCTGCTAATATTACAGCTGCTGTCCACCACCTCATCTGTTAAAACAATCAATAAATGAGAACCATGTAGGGAGAGTCTTTATAACACCATCACACCTAATAATAATAATAATAATAATAATAATAATAATAATAATAATAATAATAATAATAGTAATAATAATAATAATGATAATAATGATAAAAAAAAATAATAATAAAAATAAAAATAAAAATAATAATAATAATAATAATAATAATAATAATAATAATAATAATAATAATAATAATAATAATAATAATAATAATAATAATAATAATAATAATAAAAAATAATGAAATAAAAAACAAAAGCCTAAAATTTATATTGATTTGAGAAAGAAAGGAAACCGCCCAAGGCCTGGAAGACCCGGTAGGAATAGTTAGAAAGTAATGAAGGAAAGGAGGGACAGTTGAAGAAGTGAAAGGGGAGTGGATGGGGTCCGAAGGGGCGGCAGGCAACAACATCCTTAAGGGGGTGCGGGAGTAGGGGACAGGCTTGGGGGGGGGCGGTTTGGGGGGTGCGGGAATAGGAGGACAGGCTTGGGGGGGGTAGAAAGACTGTCCCCTATTCCCGCACACCCCCTAACCCCCCTCCCCCCAAGTCCGTCCCCCTACTCCCGCACCCCCCTAACCCCCCCTCAAGCCTGTCCCATACTCCCGCACCCCCTAAACCCCCCCAAGCCTGTCCCCCTATTCCCGCACCCCCTTAAGGTTTGATTGGGGTGTTACGGAACATAACTTTTTTTTCTCTTTAATTTTTGATCAATGAATCTCTCTCTCTCTCTCTCTCTCTCTCTCTCTCTCTCTCTCTCTCTCTCTCTCTCTCTCACACACACACAACAGATTAAGCGCTTCAAATCCTACTGTTTTGTGTGTGTATGTATGTGTGCATGTTTGTGTGTTGTGTATGCATGTGTGTGTGGGAGATAGCTTTGTGCATGTGTGTATGTGAGGTTTGTGCATGTATATATGTGTGTGTGTTGTGCATGCATGTGTGTGTGATAAAGAGAGCTTTGTGCATGTGTGTATGTGAGGTTTGTGCATGTGTGTATGTGTGTGTGTTGTGCATGCATGTGTGTGTGAGAAAGAGCTTTGTGAAGTTTCTGCATGTGTGCATGTGAGGTTTGTGCATGTATGTGTGTGTGTTGTGCATGAATGTGTGTTTGTATGTGAAAGAGAGCTTTGTGCATGTGTGGTTTGTGCATGTATGTGTGTGTGCATGTGTGTGTAAGTGTGTGTATATGTGTGGGTATGGCTTAATTTGCCTAAACTAAAAATTACACATCCTGCACCTTTACAGCTGAACACAACACTGATCAAGGTACACCAGGCTATCTGTTAATATATATGAGTGAACACAGATCTCTATATTTAGCTCAAACGGAAACTATCCTCTACTAACCTTTAGAAACACAGAATTAATGTGTGTGTGTGTGTGTGTGTGTGTGTGTTCTCTTTTCACTCTGTGTGTGTGTGTGTGTGTGTGTGTGTGTGTGTGTGTGTTCTCTTTTCACTCTGTGTGTGTGTGTGTGTGTTCTCTTTTCACTCTGTGTGTGTGTGTGTGTGTTCTCTTTTCACTCTGTGTGTGTGTGTGTGTGTTCTCTTTTCACTCTGTGTGTGTGTGTGTTCTCTTTTCACTCTGTGTGTGTATGAGTCTATGTTATGATTTCAAAGCAGTGTCCGGGTTCTTGTCCTGAAATGCCATGAAAAAACGTTTATACCAACCAAATTTAGCTTAAGGTGAGATTCTCTTGTTGGTGAATTGGAAGGTCTGCAAGATTATATCCGAGGGTATTTTGTAATGTGCCCAATGGTTAATAATGGATAGATCAGTTGCATAAATACATCATACAGTACAACAGTCAATAGTCAGCAAGTCAGTAGTCGAGAGATAGAAAGAAATACAACTGTTAACCAAATAATATACATGTACAGTCGACCTCAGGAATTCGTATACACCACTGTGACATTAATGGTTCGTAACAACTAGAAATTTGAATACATTACTTTCCTAACACCAAAATTTCCTAGTAATGTTATTTGGGTAATATTTGAAACAGTCAGCAGAACAATGCCTACAGTATGTGCAGAATATAGATCCCTTTTAACCAATGCTCTGTGTACAAATTCCTGAGGCCGACTGTACTGTATATATCTTGCTTAGGTGGTTGTTATCTTATTTACGTAGATTTTTCTTGGTTAAGGTTGTTGTTGTTTGCACACCTAAAGAGAGTTGACTATGCAGTTTTTATCCCTCCACCTTGTCAACACCCAATCATCATATTCTCAACACCATATTACCATACTCCCAACACCATATCATCATACTCCTAACACCATATCATCATACTCCTATCACCATATTACCATACTCCTAACACCATATCACCATACTTTCAACACCATATTACCATACTCTCAACACCATATCATCATACTGTCAACACCATATCACCATACTCCCAACACCACATCACCATACTCTTAACACCATATTACCATACTCTTAACACCATATTACCAAACTCCCAACACCATATTACCATACTCCTAACACCACATCACCATACTCTCAACACCATACTACCATGTGACACCATAACCCAACACCATGACACCATACAGGCACTATATTCTAAGATGATGTAGGTGATGGTATTGCTGCTGCTGTTTTTTTCTAATAGTGACGTGTATACATTTACAAGGACACAGTGTCGTCATCTAGTGGGGCAGAAAAGAAGCAATAAAAAAACACCATTAATCTCCACTGCCCTCCATCTAGTTGAGCAGAAAAGAAGCAATCAACACCTGCATATGAAGCTCCACTGTCTTATGAAGCTCCACTGTCTTATGAAGCTCCACTGTCTCCATCTACTGCAACACACACATATAAAACACACAACTATAACACAATATGAAGCTCCACTGTCTCCATCTAGTGCAACACACATATATAACACACAACCAAGACCATAATTATAAAGCTCCACTGTCTCCATCTACTGCAACACACACACATATAAAACACACAACTAACACCATAATTATGAAGCTCCACTGTCTCCATCTACTGCAACACACACATATAACACACACAACTAACACCATTATTATGAAGCTCCACTGTCACCATCTAATTCTGTATGGTGAGTATGTTTGTTCGATTATTATTACTAAGCATGTTGTGTTATGGTTCAAGAAGTGTTGGGTGAGGTTGACACGACTTATAGCCACCGACTGTATAGAGGTAGGATAACACAGGAAATTGTAGGCTATATTTTAGTACTAATAAAATATAGCCTAGTAGCATCAACAGTATAAATCTGTTAGAGGTAGGATAACACAGGAAATTGTAAGCTATATTTTAATACTAATATAATATAGCCTAACATGAACGGTATAAATGTGTTGTTGTATAACTAACAATGACAGTGTTATACCACAACATTGTTTTTTTTTTTTTTTTTTTTTCAACACTGAGGTGGTAAGGAAAGCCCTTTGTTATTGTTTGTTATCATTGTACTACTGGCCACAAGAATTGGTTTACAACATACAGAAAATGTAACATTAAGGAACTGCTTGTATTACAAATTATTATTAGGTTTGTTGTTTTGCAATCACTGAGTCACTTGGTAGAACATTCATTGCAATACTTCCACAATAATGACCTCTCTTTTTATAAAACCTGTGTAAGAATTCATGTGGTCAACGTACTATGCACTCATAGTAACAGTAATGTGTGGTTTGTGAGGCTTACAATCCGTTCTGGCATATAATCTGAGCAGTGAGAATAAGGAAGGATTCTCTTGCCACCGGGCTCCTAACTTTAGCGACGTGTGATATTGGCTGTCCAAACTTCTCATATCTCAGATGTTTTGGTCTATTATGCCTTAAATAAAGTATCTGACACGTTATTATGTTTTTAATGTAACAAATATTATTATATAATAGCCAAATGATAAGCAAAAACTGTTTATATATAGGGAAAAAAAACTTGGTTTGTTTATTAGGCTAAGGAGTTACTGTATCGTTCGAATCCATTCATTTTAGGTCAAGATTCACCGTAAATATAAATGAAAGCAAAGTTAATACATGTTATTTTTTGTAATTTTGATTATTTTGTAACAAGATTCAATACAATTTGAAAATTTAAAGCCTGTAATAGCCTCACGAAGTAACTAAAGAAATTAAGGATAAGGGCCAAGTCATAGCTACGACGGAAGAACGAACACAGTATTGGCAGGAAGACCAACACCACCTCTCTATCCCGTGTTGACAGTCGCTTCTCAATTTTTTACTCATATTAATTAGGTAAGTTTCTGTCTGTATTTGTAGACGTGTCACTGTGTTGGAACAAAGAGGTCTTAGAGGTCCGGGTCCACAGTACTTTGTTGTTATTTGTCATGACAGTGAAGACAAGAAAAATACAGCAGTAGAATATGAGAGGGTAAATAATATGTCGTCGTCGTTGATTAACTTTATTTGTTTTCCCGCCAAACTGGACTTCCACAGCCACTTTCTGCTGCATCCTGTTGGTTCATTTTTGTCATTTTAACAGCACGCATGTATTTTGATATGAATTTCTAGGCTTAATAACATTACAGATGGCCATTTTTGTTCTCGAGATAGGCAACACAAGATGAGCAGGATCGTGTCGTGAAAATTGCCAAAAATCTCGACAATTCCAGCCGAGAATCGACCGAGTTGTTGTTGTTGTCGGTGATTTTAGTAGTAGTAGTAGTAGTAGTCCCCCCCAACCCACATCACTACCCCAACCAACCTTACCACCTAACCCAATTCACCACCTTACCAAACCCAACCCACCAACTCACCACCTAACCCAACCCACCAACCCACCACCTCACCAAACCCAACCCACCAATCCACCAACTCACCAAACCCAACCCACCACCTCACCAAACCCAACCCACCAACTCACCACCTAACCCAACCCATCAACCCATCAACTCACCACCTAACCCAACCCACCACCTAACCCAACCCACCAACCCACCACCCCACCACCTCACCAAACCCAATAATTAATATACCGGTACCCTGGTTTTGGTACCAAGTTGAGCCAGGTACCAATAACCCCACTCAACTCTCACCAGGCTAGAGGGCAACACACACACACACACACATACACATATACACCGTCTGCGTGGCACCTATATACACACACACATACACACATACACATACATACACACACATACATACATCAACCGTCTGCGTGGCACCTATACACACATACACATATATACATACACACATCGACCGTCTGCGTGGCACCTATATACACACACACATACACACACATACACTTACACATATACATACACACACTCGTACACCGTCTGCGTGGCACCTATACACACACATACACACATGCACATACATACACACACATACATATATCAACCGTCTGCGTGGCACCTATACACACACATACACACATACACATACATACACACACATACATACATCAACCGTCTGCGTGGCACCTATACACACATACACACATAAACATACATACACACACATACATCAACCGTCTGAGTGGCACCTATACACACACACACACACATACACATACATACACACTCTCGTACACCGTCTGCGTGGCACCTATACACACACACACACATATATACATACATACACATACACACATACACCATCTACGTGGCACCTATACACACACATACACCGTCTGCGTGGCACCTATACACACACACACACATACACATACATACACATACATACATACACTCGTACACCGTCTGCGTGGCACCTATACACACACACACATACACATACACACATACACCGTCTACGTGGCTCCCATACACACACATACACCGTCTGCGTGGCACCTTTACCCACACACATCGCCAGCTTGGCAACTACACACACACACACACACACACACACACACACATTTCCCCCTCCTTCTCTCCCACAATCTGGAGCAACCAATTCCTGCAAACTATTCCAAGCAACAGAACACCATTATTTTTGTTCTTCATCTGGTCCTGTTTCCTACATGGCATATATACTTTGGAGGAATCATGGCACTCCAATGTAACAAAAGTGAATTATACCCCCATAAACCACCCAACACATGCATGAGTTTCATATTATATTATTAGAGGAGCATGAAACCCCTGTACACTCGTGATATGTAATTTCTGACCAGAGACGAATTAACGGCAGGCACCACACACACACACACACACACACATACACACCCTGCATTCCAACTCAGCCTTTATAATTATGTGTACACTCGTGATACCTAATTTCTGACCAGAGACAAATTACCGGCAGGCACCACACACACACACACACATATACCCTGCATTCGAACTCAGCCTTTATTATTATGTGTACTGGGTGGGGAAATGAGCAATACCATGCAGGCGATTCGAAGCTTTCTGCTCCTCACACTCTGGTCAGAAATTATGTATCACGAGTGGTGTACTGTACAGAGGCAGATATAACTGTATATACCAAGTCTGTATCAAGACCAGTTTGGGCAGAAAATACTTCCTTTGATGAAGAGATTCTGATGACAGGCATTCATTAGCAGAAGTCAGAAGGGAGTGGATGGAGATGGAGGAATAGTGATGGAATTGTACAGAGTGGAATTAGAAGCAAAGATTTGAGAGAAGAGTTCAGCTTTATCAGGTGAAGAGATGACAACAGATGAGAGGAAGGAAACAGAAAGAAGTATAATTATAAGTTGCGGGAGAAATTTTTATTAAGGTGGTAATTCTTTTTTTTTATTACATTGGAGTGCCTTGATTCCTCCAAAGTATATATATATGCTAGGAAACAGGACCAGAAGAGCAAAAATAATGGTGTTCTGTTGCTGGGAATAGTTTAGAGGATTCAGTTGCTCCAGATTTACCAACACAAAACTTCCCCCTTAATTTAAGATGCCAGAAAGAATGGGAAGAGGAAGAGTTGGAAAGGTCATTGCACTTGACACGGATGAAGGATTTTTTTTTATACTATAGTCGAAGAAAAGATTTGTCACAATTCCGGGCAGAAATGTACACAGCAAAATATTTACTAGTTTAAGGGGGAAGTTTTGTTTTGGTAATTCTGGAGCAACTGAATCCTCCAAACTATTCCAAGCAACAGAACACCATTATTTTTGCTCTTCTGGTCCTGTTTCCTAGCATACTCTGGAGGAATCAAGGCACTCTAATGTACCAAAAATGAATTACCACCTTAAACCAATTGTATATATGTGTGTGTGTGTGTGTGGAGTCATCGTATGTGTGTGTGTGTGTGTGTGTGTGTGTGTGTGTGTGAATGTCAATGTGTGTGTGTGTGTATGTATGTATATGTAAGGTGCACTGACTGACAGAAACTCGCCACGTGTAGAGTCCTCCTTCCTTTACAATACAAGGAAACACCAGAGAAATATTATTCACCTTACAATAACAAGTCCCGTTATAACAAGATCCTGGGTTCACTGGCCTTTGGTAAATAGATAGATAATAATATACTCACAATCCACAATTCCTACAATTTTCCCAGCCCCCTTATGTCCCTGTTCAACTAGCAGAAAGTAGGTATGTACACTCGTGATACATAATTTCTGACCAGAGACGAACGGCAGGCACCACACACACACACACACACACACACACATACCCAGCATTCGAACTCAGCCTCTATAGGTGTACTGGGTGGGGAAATGAACAAAACCAGGTGATTCCAAGCTTTCTGCTCCTCACACTCTGGTCAGAAATTATGTATCACGAGTTTACCCGGCTGTAAGAGCAAGGATAGGAACCTTAATCGTAGGCTGGGGGAAGATATGTTGATGTAACAAGACTTGACTACCTTAATGACCAACACCATGAGTCGATAGGCATAAAGCCCTAATTAATCT
>JAWQEG010006969.1:15000-17500 GCA_033782935.1 Petrolisthes cinctipes
AATTTCCAAACACCAAACTCTTAATTCCTGCAATGTTGTTTTTATTATTGGCTAATACTTGAATCAGTCAGCAGAATAATCCTTACATTATGTTCAGAATATTTTTAACCATTGCTCTGTGTAAGTATTCCTGAGGCCGATTGTAAGTACAGTACATGCAGTAGGTATTTATAGTGTGTGAGAGAGAGAGAGAGAGAGAGAGAGAGAGAGAGAGAGAGAGAGAGAGAGAGAGAGAGAGAGAGAGAGAGAGAGGAGGAATCCGTAGCCATTCAAAATTCACCCTGAAAAATAAAAAATAAAAAATAAAATAATAATAATAATAATAATAATAATAATAATAATAATAATAATAATAATAATAATAATAATAATAATAATAATAATAATAATAATAATAATAATAATAATAATAATAATAATAATGATAATAATAATATAAATAAAAATAATAATAATAATAATAATAATAATAATAATAATAATAATAACTATTCCAATCATGGGGGTCTACTATTTGGGATGAATTAGAGTGCTACTGATTTCTTCAACCTATATAATTATGCCACGTACCAGACCACCACGTATATACGGTGTACAGTCGTAATCCAAAATATGTATCCAGGCTTGCTTCGAATAGCCTGATCGAGTATCAAGCGAGTCCAAGCAAAGATGAAACAGGATAAGCGTTGTAATTGGTTCACTAGTATGTCAAATGATTCGAAACTTCAACAAGACCTGGATACAAATTTTGGATTGCGAGTGTACAAGAGGATAGGGGATCTGTTTCGTTGTATAATAGTTTGAAGCAATTACTAACCCTCCAGAATGGCCAGACTAGACAACACAGCGAATGAAACCACGGACCTTTTGCCTTCTCCCAATGGTAAGTGTTTTGGAGCCATTTAGGACCCCTGCCACTCCCCCCTTTCAATCCTTCAGCGGTCCCTCGTTTGTTGTCCCTCCTTTCCTTCTATTTTCTTCGTGTTTGCTGTCCCTCCTTACCTTCTATTTCCTTGGTGTTTACTGTCCTTTCTTTCCTTCGATTTCCTTGGTGTTTGTTGTCCCTCCTTTCCTTCTATTTCCTTCGTGTTTGTTGTCCCTCCTTTCCTTCTATTTCCTTCGTGTTTGTTGTCCCTCCTTTCCTTCTATATCCTTCTCCATGTCCCTCCTTTCCTTCTATTTCCTTCGTGTTTCCTGTCCCTCCTTTCCTTCTATTTCCTTGGTGTTTCCTGTCCCTCCTTTCCTTCTATTTCCTTGGTGTTTGTTGTCCCTCCTTTCCTTCTATACCCTTCTCCATGTCCCTCCTTTCCTTCTATTTCCTTGGTGTTTGTTGTCCCTCCTTTCCTTCTATACCCTTCTCTATGTCCCTCCTTTCCTTCTATTTCCTTGGTGTTTACTGTCCCTCATTTCCTTCTATTTCCTTCGTGTTTGTTGTCCCTCCTTTCCTTCTATTTCCTTGGTGTTTACTGTCCCTCCAATCTCATTTTCAACTATATTTTTATACATTACTTTTCGACACCTCTTTATACATATATATATATATACTTTTTCAATCTAATTTTTCAAATCTCTCTTTCTTTATTTTTCAGCCATACTTTTCAACCCTACTTTTCAAATCTACTTTTTCACTTTATTTGTATAATTTTTCCACACAACTTTTTAATTCTACTCTTTCCACACTCCTTTTTAATCCTACTCTTTCCACACTCCTTTTTATTCCTACTCTTTCCACACAACTTTTTAATTCTACTCTTTCCACACTCCTTTTTAATCCTACTCTTTCCACACTCCTTTTTATTCCTACTCTTTCCACACAACTTTTTAATTCTACTCTTTCCACACTCCTTTTTAATCCTACTCTTTCCACACTCCTTTTTATTCCTACTCTTTCCACACAACTTTTTAATTCTACTCTTTCCACACTCCTTTTTAATCCTACTCTTTTTAATTCTACTTTTTCCACACATTCTTTTTCATTCTACTTTTTCCACACATTCTTTTTTTTTATTCTACTTTTTCCACACATTCTTTTAAATCCTACATTTTTTTTTTTCAACAACAGGGCGAGGGTGTAGTTGGACCAATCCCCGTGTGACTCTCTCAGTGCTGGGTTGTGTTGGTCTGGCGCTCGAGTATTGTCACCGTGTCAACCTCTCCGTCGCCATTGTAGCTATGGTCAAACCCATCAACGATACCTCCAATAACGATACTAAACCTCAATACGATTTCTGCTCCACAAATAACCACAGCAGTTCTCATGTTAGTTTTGATTTATTTATTTTTTCTTTTGTGTGTGTGTGTGTGTGTGTGTGTGTGTTGTATTAGTAACATTGAGGTGATTCATTTCTTGTGTGTATGTGTGTGTGTTGATATATCTCTCTCTCTTCTCTACTGTGTGTTTTACCTTCTTTGTGTGTGTGTGTGTGTGTTCTATTAGTAACCCAACCTAACCAAACCAAACTTTACTTAACCAACCCAAACCCAACCCCCAACCTAACAT
>JAWQEG010006969.1:27500-137500 GCA_033782935.1 Petrolisthes cinctipes
CTGAGTGCGGACTTCCGGCTTAAAAATCTAGTGTGGGCGTGAATTTGGCTATTTTGGCGTGAAGTATAAGTAGCCAATGGTCGTTGTAAACCCTGTGTGTATGTATGTATGTGTGTTTTACTGTGCAGCTCTAGGAAGGAAATTGACTCATGCTACATACACCTTTAGTGTATCAAATAGAAACACATATAACATAATAATGGATATAATGTTGGGTAGTATAATATTGGTGTGTGTGTATATACAAACTGCTTCATCACAAGTAGACCAATACTATGATAAATGTAAGTACAAAATACAACAACAATAACTATAACAATACCTTAAAAATAATAATGATAATACGTACCATCTGACCTTACAGTTATTTCACATATTTTATATTCGTTAATATTATCCTTTAATTTCATTCTGTGATAAATATAAAGATTAAGATAGAAAGAAGAAAATTTAATAATAATAATTCGACCCAACCAATGTTTGCCCAATTATTAGGTTAATTTTAAAGGTAAATATTGAAAAAATTACCGTTATTGCGTATGTTTTTTTTACCTTCATTACCAACTTAGTTAGACCATTCTAAGACTATTTTCTTCTATGGCATTTCCTCCACAAATGCCCATTTCCAAGATAGGGCAAATTCAAGTGAAATTTTGAAATTAGCTTCTGGCTAGCACAGTGGTAGAATCTGTGGCTGCAATTCGGTAAATATTGAAAGAATTACCGTTATTGCGTACGTTTTTTCTACCTTTGATACCCACTAATTTAGACCATTCTAAGACTATTTTCTTCTATAGCATTTCCTCCGCAAATGCCCCATATTCTAATGCGGCATTTTGAAATTTTAACCTTACCTGACCTTACCTAACCTAACCTAGACCGCATCAGACTACCGGGACCTAACCTGGGCAAACTACTGGGATCTAACCTGGGCAAACTACCGGGAAATAATCGTGATAAAGTACAATAAATGACTGGGGCAAAATACTGGCACTCAGCCGGATCTGGCAACACTGCTGCAAAACGGTAATTCTTTCAATAAATACCTGCAATTCTATGGCCCAGCGTTCGATCCTTGATCGGAACACGATAAAACTGCTACTGATGCCAGAGGTTGGTTTGAGTTGACTGTCTGAGGTCTTCCTGCTTACACAGCCATAGCCGAAGCTGACTCGGGTCTCACGTGGGTGGAGAGGTCTTTGGTCCACTCATCATCCTTGTGATGTGTGCTATAGTTGTGTTTTATACACACAGTGTGTGCTACACTGTCCCATTTACTGGTCTAAATAAGTGGGTAATGAAGGTAGAAAAACTGTACGCAATAATGGTAATTCTTTCAATATTTACCAGATTGGTGCTGTAAATTATCCGAGTTAATTTTCCAAGTTATTTATGCAATGAATAAAAATGAAATACAGTAAAGGAAATTCAGAAATTTAAGAACCCGAGCCAATTTTTATAATTAAAATTGGAAATGAAAGAAATACAGAAATTTCAGAACCCAAAAAGGACATTTGGAATTAAACTAACCTGACCTGACTTGATCTGACCAAACCAAGCCTGACCTAACCTAACCTAGCCTGACCTGACCTAACCTAACCTAACTTAACCTAACCTGACCCAACCCAAACTAGCCCAACCTAGCCCAACCCAATATAACATAACATAACCTAACATAACATAACTCAACCTGACTTAACCTAACCTAAATAGTCCATTACAGGGATGGACCGATAAACTATAAGGGGAGTCAGGGGGTTTATAGATACTTAACACTTGTTCATTACCGAGGAAACAAAATAAAAAAAGACATGAAAAGAAATTAATACGTAGAATGAATCCCTGACAGAAAGAGAGAGAGAATATAAATCCACATTATGTATAGAGAGGGAGCGTGTGATTTGTAGAGTGTGTATGGGACCTGGTGGAGGTATAGACTAGAAAGGCCCTACATAGCATTTATTGGTTGTTTTTATTGCACGAATCACCAAAAAAACAGTTGGAAATTCAATTATTTATCTGTCTGTGGGGCCATATTCAAAGGTAGATTGAAGGCCTGGTATATAAAAAAAAAGAAAAGAGTTGTGCAAGGTAGGGCCATATGCAAGAACATTCATGGTGTGTACTGGTACGATGGCTCTGTTGTTTGTCAACCTCCTCAATTATTATTATTATTATTATGAGGTGCTGCAATATCATACATGTGTTGTTCTTTATTATCAAGATATTTACTACCATGGAAGGAAATTGTAGCCAAGTATTTGATTGTGGCTGTCGCAAAATAGATGGGACAGAAGATATCCCACTGGTGCTGGGTTTAGTTCTCTGTACATACAACACACTGTACAGTATATCCTACTCAGGACTACTGTAATTTAAACACAGTATAATATCAACATTGTATTTTCTACATTACAGTAAGTGGGTTTTTCTGTAATTCAAAAATATGTATACAGGTATTAAATTTTTATTTTTATTATTATTGTTTTATATTGAATTAACTAATTTAATTAATTATTTATTGAGTTTGTTGTGCATACGGTGAACTGTGTTGGATAGAAATACATTGAAACTCTGCCGGGGGCCTATTTTGCCCACTGTTCATCATTCACACTACATTTGTTCCACCAGTACCATCAAAACCTTGTTTCAGGTACTACTGTGATAACCCCTTATCTCGGAAATAATAACATATTTTAAGGGTGGGGCAAATGAGAAAAAAATATTTTAATAGATATTATTAAATACGACTTATAGAATTGATTAAAATGACATAGGCGTACTGTGTATTGTATTGTTTGTAATGAATGTGTGTACAGTAAACTATTACTGTTACTCCCCCCCCCCCCAGACTACCTACCATCACCCTACCTGTGTAATGATGGTCGTGAGGAAGGTGAGATTACCATTGCCCCTTGGAGGGCGGCCATCATCAAATTTGGAGAGAGCAATGACACCAACGCATCACCACATCGACGCAGCATACATAAGTGCAAGGTGAGGCTTAGGGTGTATGATGGTTTGGTATCAATACAATGGCTCTGTAGTGTGTGTGTGTCTATGTAGTCATCGTATGCAAGATTTTCTGATGTGTATATGATGGTGTGGTACCGGTACGATGACTCTGTAGTGTGTGTGTGTATGGAGTCATTGTACTGTACCAGTACCACACCATCATATGCAAGAATACCAGTGGTGTTGTTGACTATATGGTACCAGTACATTGACTCCATAGACACACAAAAGATCTGTCGTACCAGTATCACACTATTGTCAACACTATGAATGTTCTTGCCTACAACCCTTGGGGCAGCCCTGTGCAACCTGTGGTCCTCAAGACCTTTTCAGTGCAGTCCAACCCTTCAAAAATAACTATTGTACTGTGCAGCCCATGGACCCAACTGGCAAGCCAAAAATGTAGACTCTTTACAATACTGGTACTTAAGAAGCTTAAGATAATTTGCTTGACAAGATTTTTTTATTAATAATTTTGTATTATACAGTATATTACATTGGCATATCCTGTGAAGCTATTTTATGGTACACAATGATTTTTTTATAAGTTAGAAATACAAGGGTAAATTTGCATTGTGTTTTACTGAGCCTGTCATTATGACATTCTGATGTGTGGCCTTACATAACAATATTGACTAGTGGACCTTCATAACATATCATTCAAGGGTAATTCTGGTATTGTGTTTTACTGAGCCCATCATTATAACACCCTGATGTGGACCTTCATCTAAAAAGGATGCACACCCCTCCCATAGGGTATAGTAGGCCTTCAATATAAGATGATTAAACATATGAATTTATCACCTATATCCTTTTAACACAGGTTCAGTAAATCACTAACATAGTATGATGGTAATGAATAACATAAGCCTGGGAACACATTGAGTGATCTTCAGTGAGTGTAAAATTATTTATATATATACTGTGTATATATATATATATCAATCAGTATATATTTATACATATTTTGTTATACTTATCTTTACTATTATTATATTATTTATTTTTTCAGTTGGTGGTGAAAACAGATGAGTCGTTTGGCCTGGCAGCCCTGATAGAAGAGATGAGAATTCCAGGCTCCATCAACAAAAACACTAATGCCTGGGAATGTGATGGTGATTATATAAAGGTATGATATAATACAGTAATTGTATACAGTTATACAGAGTAGTGGTAATCACGGGTGACGTGGTACCTGTTGAACCTTGGAGGAAAGGAATAATGCAGTGGAAAATGTTACTATAGCACAGGTACTCACCAATAAATATAATTAGTATTTAATAGGGTGTACTTTCTATATTTTGACCATTTGAAGGCATTTGGGCATGGAATCAGCATGGTGGATGAGGTGCTGGGGGCACCCGGTACAGTATGTCACTCTGTTAACTTTTCCCCAGATGAGTACAGTGGGTAGTAATCCATTCACACAGTCTTTCTCTCTCTGTAATAATGTGTCTGTATGTGTGTCTTCCACAGATGAGTACAGTGGGTAGTACTCCATTCACACAGTTGCTGGACCTCATCGTTAAGAGCAAGACAACAGAACACCTCTGTGGTAATAGAACTAAGAAGAACATGTAAGTGTATGTGTGTGTAAGATTAAACCTGTGTTAGGGAGAGAGAGAGAAGGAGAGAATTTTTATTCTGATATTTAATATTAGCCTTTTTTACATGGTACATTTGAATTGCAAAATAAATTGTATGCCTAAAGATATTGTCTATTAAGCCGAAGCTTTTGTATAGACCTGAATTATATAAAATCATTAAATTAGAAATATCACACATGGTTTTACCCCAACTCTTTATCAATAGTTTATATTAGTACAAAATCCTGTTTCAATGTTTTATCCTTTGTAATAATAATCTTAACTAAACTATTATTCATTCTCCTACATATTATATTTATACTAGTACATGGGAACATCATGTAGTATAATGCAATACATCAATGCATTAATATTATTTCATAACATATTTTTATGTACAGTCTCGGTCAAAAATAATCATCCATATAGGGGTAACTCAAGTAAGATTTTGACTGCTTCACTCTGTTCCTTAGCTGATAAACTTTCCAGTAAATAGGTTAAGTACCATCGTTTAATTTAATACAAGCAGCTGCACACTACTTAAAACAATAACATTTATATGTGAACATGAAAACATTAGACAGCAAACTGTTAATGTTACCCATATGTGGATGATTATTATTGACCACGACTGTACATATATACATACATGCATACATTCATACCTACATACATACACAAACATACCCACATGCATACATACAGTACTTACATATACAAACATAAATATATAGGCTACCTTCATACATATATACCCAATACATACTGTACATAATTTGTGTGAACTATGGCTTTCTATTTTTATCTTCTTAATTTTCTGTGTACATATGGCATACATACATAATTATGTAACTTAAATTGTTGTAACTAACATTCATATATTTGAAGTAATGAAAATCTTATTTAACTTTTGAACTAGGTGATGGAGGTAGTCTCTTGTGGGAAGTTGTTGCATTCCCTTACAACCATCACACTCACAATTCTCTGTGCATGGACAGTTCTACAGAAGGGAATTTTTAAATCATTAAGTCTTTTTGTATTAATATTATGAGACAATAATTCACTATACACACATACTGTAGGTTGACAGAGGTGTGTTTGTGTGTATGTGTGTTCATATATGTATTTATGCACTTACCTAATATCTACACACACACAGGTTTACAGAGGTGTGTTGGTGTGTATGTATGCACTTTACTAATCTCTCTCTACACACACACACAGGTTGACAGAGGTGTGTTGGTGTGTATGTATGCACTTTACTAATCTCTCTCTACACACACACACACACACACACACAGGTTGACAGAGATGTGTTGGTATATATATATGCACTATACTCATCTCCCTACACACACACACACAGGTTGACAGAGGTAGGAGCCAATGCCAACATTCTCTCCACATCAGGCAACAAATTGGAAGTCTTTTTCCATCAAAGCAAGAGAAAAGCAACACCCATTAATAACTACTTCAACATTATTATTACTACATACACACACCACAACACCAGAGGTTAGTGTATCCGGTTTTTAGCATGTTAGTGTAATTTTTTTACGTTCCTTTGTGTATATGTGTGTGTATGTGTATGTATGTGTGTGTTTTATATTAATAACTACTTCAAGATTATTATTACCACATTCACACACCACAACACCAGAGGTTAGTGTGTCTGTTTTTTTTATTATTATTATTATAATATTTGTTGTTGTTTTTCCTTCATATGTGTGTATGTATATATGTATGTGTTGTTTTATAAATACCACTTCAACATTATTAATACAGTACTACATACACACACTCCAATATGAGAGGTTAGGTGGTCAGGTTTATTGTCTGTGTGTGTGTATTTTTATATCTTAACCACCTACAGGAACTTCAAAGATATGAATTAGTTTGTATTTGTTTTGTTTTTTCCATATATCATCATTATCTACATTAACAATCAATCATCTTGTTTTTATGTGTATGTATTTGTTTGTATGTTTAATTTTGTGTGTGTGTGTGTGTATGTATGTACAGTTATTTTTTGGTGTGTGTATGGGCTATGTTTTTTTTTTTTTTTTTTTTTTTTTTTTTGTAGCCTATTTTTTTGTGTGTATGTGTGTATTTTTTTTGTATTTTATATATTTTTGTACGTTTGTATCTTTAGTGTGTGTGTGTGTTTTATTTTTTTTTTGTGAGTGTATGGTATGTATGTTTTGTTTTTTTGTGTGAATTTTTATTAACAGCTACTTCAAGATTATTATTACTGTACTTCATTGAATAGTTAATCTGTTTTATATATATATATATATATATATACCGGGTATATGTAAAAACTGTTCTGTCTGTATGTGTGTGTATATATTATTATTACTATTCTTTGAGGGGATAATAAATAGTATATACAGTACTTTATATATTTTGGTACATTGGAGTGATTTGATTCTTCCAAAGTCTACCAAGAAACAACAACCAGAGATGGGCATCGATACTCAAAATTGTCTAAGGTGATACCGATATGTCAATAATTGAAAACTGTCTAGAGCAATACTGATACATCGATTCCTTGTATAAAGTTAAAGCGATACCAAATGTATTGTTAATACAGTATCAGCAATACATTATTGTAAGAATAAGTTTGAAAACATGATACAAACAGTGACTGCTACAGAAAAGTGTACTGTATTTCACGTCTTATAGTACACAATTATCTATAGGACCTGTATATAAAGTAGAGTTGTATGTAAAAATAAACTGATGATGGGTCTTTGTGCAATTCATAGCTATTAAAAAATTTCAAATTGGTTATGCTGATGTATCGATGTATTGTTTTATTCGATACATTTTGATACCGATAAAACCATACTGAGATTGATTAGTTAAGGTGATAGCAACACCAGTACAAAAGTAGCCATTGATATGTATCGCTGATAAATGTTTCTCGGTACTGCCCATCTCTGACAACAACTACTAAAACAACAATGGTGGCCTGTTGTTGTTGTTGTTGTTGTTTGGAGGAATCATTTGCTCCAGATTTACCAAAATAATATTCCCCTTAAATAATTATAATGTGATATAATTACCAATGTACAGAATATGGTAATGATGTATAATTATATGTTATGTGTTCAATGGCCATACACACACACACATATAATACAATATCCCCTCTCTTTCTCACACACACACACATACTCTATCTTTCTCTCACACACCCACACACTCTCTCTATCTCTCTCACACACGCACACTGTATATATCCTCCCTCTCTCTCTCTGTCTCTATCTCTGACACACACATACACATCTAACCCCCGAACAAGTGTACATACTAACCCATATAATGTGTATTTCCCCAACAGTAAGCTGCTCACAGAAGATATAAGTGGTACGAACATTTATATATAATAATAATAAAGAAAATGCATTACTTTTATTTAGCTATAGTATTTTAATGCATTAGTTAGTTTTAGCTTGTGTTTATAATTATTAAATCCGTTAGTTTTATTGATATATTATAATAGTAATTTATAAACTGCATTAGTTATTTTTATTTAGATAGACAGGAAGGTCTCCCACTTTGCTAGAATATGGGTAACATATGGGGTCGTATGCAAGAATATCCATGGTGTTGACGATGGCATGGTACCGGTACGACGGCTCTATTGATTTTCTATGGAGCCATCGTATGCACCACGAATGTTCTTGAATACGGCCCATGGTGTCGCAAAGTATAAATTCGCAGAAAACCATTTAATAAGGGGTTTAGGGTTGACAGCTCTCCAAATACAGTACGTACATTTTTTCAATTTTTTTCTCTGTCACTTCTAATGAGGGAAGCTGTCTGATTACATTTTTTCAATTTTTTTCACTCACTTCTACTGAGGGAAACTGTCTGATTACTGTAAATATATATCTAGTTGTGGAAAAGGGCATCTAACACCCCTATTGGTAAGTGTAGATGGTGGAGTAATGTGTAGGTGAACGAGGCAAGCCCTATGATACAGCCTATATAAATACACAACACTAAGTAGTACATTGTAGGTGAGGTATGTATGAGTACTGTACTGTATAGGAACTTAATACTATTTTTGGCACACTTACACATGATACTTTTGTAAAAATCAAGTACAATTAATAGAAATTGATACAATTTGTAAAAATCTGAGGGAATTTACATTAAATCTATAATATTTATATAAACTTATGGGACCTTGCACAGTAACAGCTTAGCAAAGTTGATATTCGTAAAGTAGGAGAACTTCCTTTAGTGTTTAAATGCTTTAGTTTTAGCTTATGTTTATAATAATTAATAAATGTATTATGATATTTTATCTATTGTAATAATTAATAAATGCTTACTTTTATTTTATCTAGTGATAATTGATAAATGCATTACATTTATTTTAGCTATAGTAATAATTGATAAATGCATTAGTTATATTTTGCCTATAGTAATAATTGATACATGCATTAGTTTTATTTTAGTTATGATAATAATTAATTAGTTAAAATAATAATTAAATGCATTCTTAGCTTTTTGTGTTTGTAATTATATGTATATAGAGATTAATTAATACAGCATTGTGTTATTTTGTATGTTGTTTATGTGTATGTGTGTGTACAATAAACCCTGATAATTATCCACTGTAATGGGTGTGTATTGTACTGTTTGTTTGTAATGTGTGTGTGTGTGTGTTAATTATTATTGCTATAATTAATAATATAATTTATTTTGTATATTATTTGTATTATTATTTTGTTATTAATATTATTTGTATTATTATTTTGTTATTAATATTATTATTATTATTATTTATTATTATTAGTACAGTATTACTATTATATTTATTATTATTGTTATTTATTATTAATATTATTACTACAGAGTCCTCCAAACAGATGTATCCCTCCTGCATTTATTAACACTGGGTTGGGTGATTAACTTGTGTGTGTTTGTGTGTTTTGTGGGGTGGATTTGGAGGATTCGGTAGCACTCACTCATTCACCAACAACTAGGCTATCTATTTATTTATATTGATTTCAATTAGTGGCTGTTATTAATGTTATTATAATTAATAGAACTATTATTACTTTTATTAATATTAACTAAAAAGTAGAACAAAAGTAAGTAATGATTAATAAAGAAATTAACTAGATTAGAGGGAATAAATGAAGTGTGCTTGTGTGTGTGTGTGTGTAATTATCTGCAACTTATAAACAGTGGAATGCATGTACACCAAACGTGTGTGTGTGTGTGTGTGTACTTATAAACACTGGCATGTAAGTTTGGCCACATGAATTCTTACACACGCTATATGTAAAGAGAGGTCATTCATTATTGTGGAAGTACAGTCGTGGCACATAGTCCTTTAACAGACTTCCCCTTACACCCTTAATTAAGGACTATGTGCCGCGACTGAACTGCAATGAATGGTCTACCAAGTGACTGTGTTTACCAAAACAACAAACCTATTAATAATAATGTTATATTGTAGTTACATAGTCTGACATTACAAAATAACAAACCTATTAATAATAATGTAATGCAGTTATATAGTCTGACATTACAAAACAAAAAACCCAATAATAATAATGTTGTGTTACTGTTACCGGTATATAGTCTGACATTACATAACAACAAACCTAATAATAAATGTTGTATTGCAGTTATATAGTCTGACTTTTCTGTATTTTGTAAACCCTCGAAAACAACAACAGCGTGTGTGTACCAATTCTTGTGGCCAATAGTACAGTCGGCCTCAGGAATTCATTACACCAACTAGAAAATTTATTACAATAATTATCTAACACCAAACCTTTCTAGTAATGGTAATTGGCTAATACATGAATCAGTCAGCAGAACAATCCCTACAGCATGTGTAGAATAAAGACACCTTTTAACCAATACACACTGTACGAATTCCTGAGGCCAACTGTACATATACCATAATTTAAGGCTTAAATTGGAATGGTGCATTTTGACACCCATATTAAAAAATTCCAATATGGAAATGCTTATCACACTATTTTTTAGCATGGTATTGTTAGGATTAATATTATAATTATTATTATTATTACAGTATTTGTAAATGCTGTTAGATTTTTTATATATATATATACCAGGCCATCATCACTCTGGAGATTATTATTATTATTATTATTTTTTTTTTTTTTTTTTTATTATTATTATTATTATTATTAGTTTTATTACAGTTATGTAACCTAACCTGACCTACAGTAAACTACTTAACCTAACCAAACATACATTAATCTAACCCAACCCAACCCAACCCAACCTATCCTAACCTACAGTACAATAACCAAAACAAACATACATTAACCTAACCTAATGTAGTCTTTCATTTACAGAGCATCAATCTAACCAAGTCAAACCTAACCCCCAACATACAGTAACCTAAACCAACCCAACTTCAATAACCTAACCTAATAATAATATACTGTAATCTAATGTATCCTAAACTAAGCTATTTATGTGTTTGTTTTGTTAAGGTTGTGGTGGTGAGTTCAGCGCCTACAGTAACCCAACCTAACCTATCCTAACCAACAGTAATCTATCATATCCTATCCCACCCCAGCCCACAGTTATCTGTAATGTAATCTTTCTTTTCCTCTATTTTATTGTATAGTCTTTCTTTATCTTATATTAATAGGGTAGGTTTTTTTTTTTTTTTTTTATTAATAGTGTGTTTATTTTGTTAAGGTCTAATGTAATGTTTCTTTTTCTTTTATGAATTGTGTAGTCTTTCTTTTTCTTATATTAATAGTATTGTTTTTTGTTTTTCTTGTATTAATAGTGTGTTTGTTTTGTTAAGGTTGTGGAGATGAGTTCAGCTGCCGTGGTACAGACAACTACTGCATCGGTGATTTATATCGCTGTGACGGACACTACAACTGTGCCTTCCAGAGGGGCAGGGGTGATGAATACCAGTGTACAGGTGAGTTAGTACACACACACACACACACACACATACACAGGAGAAGAGTGATATTAACACACACACACAGTCTCTTTCTATCTCTCTCTAACACATACACACACAGACGAGGTGAGATATTAACACACACACACAGTCTCTCTCTCTCTCTCTCTCTCTTGTGCTAATAGAAGATTGATATTATGTAGTTTACTTGGTATATGTGGCCGTATTCAAGAACATTGGTGTTGACGATGGTGTGGTACCGGTGCGATGACTCCATAGACACACACACAACAGAGCCATCGTACCGGTATCACACCATCATCAACACCAACACAGATGTTCTTGTTTATGGTCCATAGTATAATGTGCTACAAAAATGCCTTCTTATGTACTGTTGTTGTTATGGATGTGTACTGTACTGTTTGTAAGTAATGAATGTGTGTATAGTAAACCCTCATTATCCACCACTGGATTTAAGGGGTGTGTAATGTACAAACAAAGTGAGTTTACCATTTACACATTCATTACAAACAAACAGTTCAATACACACCCATAACCCACACATTGCAAATCAACACATTACTGTATAGTATAATGTTTATTAAGGGACCCTGTGAACCAGTATGAGACCTGGTGGCTTCTGATTCCTCCTGACTATGTCACAAAACAAGCTTCTTTAATGTAGGTGGTGTTTCGTGGGAATGTTTGAAGGACTCTCTAACCACAAATTTTCTGACTATATCATGGGGGTCCTTAATTAATTGGTATTGTTGGTACCTAATCAAACCTAACCCAACCTAGCCTAAATTAATTGGTAGTGTTGGTACCTAATCTAACCTAATCCATCCCAACCTAAATTAATTGGTAGTGTTGATACTTATCCAACACAACCCAAACCAAACCAAAGACAAATTAATTGAGGGTGTTGGTACCTAACCCAACCCAACCATGCCCAAACCAACCCAACCCAACCATACCCAACCATACCCAACCATACCCAAACCAAACCAAACCAAACCAAACCAACCCAACCCAACCCAACCCAACCCAACCCAACCCAACCCAACCCAACCCAACCCAACCCAACCCAATCCAATCCAATCCAACCTAACCCAACCCAACCATGCCCAACCCAACCATACCCAACCCAACCATACCCAAACCAAACCAAACCAACCCAAACCAACCTAACCTAACCTAAATTAATTGGTAGTGTTGGTACCTAACCCAACCAAATCAAACCAGACAAAACCCTACCCAACCCAAATCTAAGCTAACCTAACCCAACAAAACCCAACCCAACCCAAATCTAACCTAACCCAACCTAACCTAATTGGTATTCATGGTACCGTACCCGACCCAACCCAACCCTGCCTCACCTCACCTAACCTAACCCAACCCAAGCCAACCTAACCCAATTGGTATTGATAGTGCCTCCCTATACAACAGGTGACCTTCCCCCCCATCCCATCTTCTCCACCACTACCACCATCATCACTGTACTGGCATCCATCGTAGGGGCTGGCTTTGTACTCGGGCTCATCGTAACCATTATAAGGAAGTGCTGCACAAACAACAACAACAACAATGCTGAGTAAGTATATTGCTGAGGAAGTATGTAAATAAGTACAGTACACTGCTGAGGAAGTACATTGTATAGGTAAGTACAGTACACCATAATACAATGCTGAGTAACTATAGTAATCCATAATACAATGCTGAGTAAGTACAGTACTCCATAACACAATGCAGAGTCAGTATATTGCTGAGTAAAGGTCCTTTCACACATATCAGTAACGTGTTAGTACCGCATCCATTCAGTGTACACACCATCAACATTCTTGTCCTTTGTCGTATTCAGAGACATTACCATTCGTTGCAGAGGTACGATGATCGGAGGTGGTGTAGGGAGGAGGGGGGGACGGGCCACAGCACCCCCCCTCCACCGCCAACAGACCCTCCCCCCCTACGAAGCAGTGGTAATGGCCGACGTGGGTAAAGTGATTACCCCACCCTCCCCAGCAGTGCCTGAAGTGCCCCCAAGCTACAACTCCCTGTTCCCCGAAGGTCCACCCCCACACCTCACACCTGATCGGTCCCCTTCAACCCACTTCCCACACCCACACCTCACACCCAACCGCTCCCCTTCCACCCACTTCGCTCCTAAAAATGACAACAATCCATCGCCAACTACCCACTACACACCCGTCGACAGCAACATGCCTCCAACCGCCAACTACACACCCGATCGCTCACCATCCGCACCCTTCACACCCACTGGACCCTCCCAACCCCCACACCTCACACCCGATCGCTCACCATCCACCCATTACACACCCGTCGATAACAATAGGCCTCCATCTGCCACTCACTACACACCCGACAACACCCAGCCCCCCTCTCCATCTGCCCCTCCACTCTCACCCCCCAAGGGACAATAGTCAGGTCCTGTACACACAAGATGTTTGTGTGTGTGTTAAGATGTTTTCCTGAGTGTGTGATAAGGATAGGTGTTAACACAAACTTAATCAAGGCTGTGTACATACAAAATTTTATCCTGTGTGTGTTAAGTATAGGTGTTGACACAAACATTAATTAATTAGTGCCGTGTATACACATGATGATTTCCTGTGTATGTTTGCTAATCCCTCACTGTCTGGAGGTGTTCACATTTTGGTCCTGTTCACATGATGCATTTTAGAACACACAATTTGAAACATGCATTTCCAAAGTCAATGTCTGTCTATGGAGTGGTTGACATGTAAACACAGCAGTTACCAAAACACACTAATAAGCACTAATAAATATCCAGGTGTGCTTCAAATACCTTGAAACAGTAAATAAATGCACAATATGATCTCCATTGAAATTTGTTTGTTGGTGAATTGGACTGTTCAAAGCTTCAACCAAAGCTGTATAATTATTAGTGCTCGTGACTGTACACACAGAGTGGTTATATCAGTGTAAACACAGAGTGGTTATATCAGTGTAAACACAGAGTGGTTATATCAGTGTAAACACAGAGTGGTTATATCAGTGTACATACAGAGTGGTTACTGCCATGTTTTGAAGGCAGAGAGCTGCTTTATTGGCTGACATTATCCAATGAAGAGAGAGATTTTGGGCCGTATGCAAGAACATTCATGGTGTTGATGATGGCATGGTACTGGTACAATGACTCCATATATACACAACAGAGTCGATTTACCGATACTATGCCATTGTCAACTACATTAATGTTCTTGCATATGATCTTTAATGTTACCATGACAACTCCTAGTGAACTCCACGTTGAGTGATGACATCACTCATTATACACACACATTAACAGCACCATTGAAGACACTTTTATGTGTGCAGTACAACATTAAATGAGCCTTTAAAATAACTTCTTGTGAATAGGGCCTTAGGGCCATCTACAAGAATATCTGTGATGGTGTTGACATTGGTGTGGTACCAGTACAATGACTGTATTGTTTGTCTGTAGAGTCGTCATACCGGTACCATACCATTGTCAACACCATGAACATTCTTACCTTCTTGATTCCTCAAAAGTACTGTATGAATGTATGTCAGGAAACAGACGACAGAACTGGATGAACAAAAATAATAATAATATTGTTATTGTTGTTTGGAATACTTTGGAGGAATTGATTCGAGTTAGATTTATCACTATCCCATTTTACTTAATAATTATATTCTGTACTCTATAATTAGAATAGTCATAATCTCACATCTCACATTTAACTTATTTTATTTTACTTTATTTGTTTCTGGGAATTGTTTTATTTTATTATATATTATTTTATGTTATTATTATTATTATTATTATTATTATTATTAATTTCAAACATATCATTTTAATGTGTTACTGATAAGGAATCTGTTTCTTGGTGTAATTTGGAGGAATCATATGCAAGAACATTTGTGATGGCGTTGGTGTGGTACCAGTACGATGACACACACACACACACACACACACACACACACACACACACACACACTACAAAGCCATCCATTGTACTGGTACCACACCATCGTATTCACCAACATCACAGATGTTCTTGCATACTGCTCCAACACATACACACACACACATATCATTGTTTGTATAGTAATGAATAATAAATAGAATCACAATGTAAAAGAGAAACACGTCAATACATGCATACATACATATACACATACATACAGTACATATATACTGTATACATACATACATATACATACATACATACATACATACATAATATAAAGAGAAACACATTAGAACATACATACATAGTGTAAAGAGAAACACATTATTACATACATACATACATAGTGTAACAAAGATTATTACCATATATTATACATGTATCAATACATACATAGTGTAAAAAAGATATTATTATTAATGATGTAAAAATAGATGTGATAGTAATTGTATGTAATAATTAGTGTTATTATTGTATCTCAGATTTAGTGCCATATGCAAGAACATCCGTTGTGTGTACGATGAGTGGCACTGACACGATGACTCCATAGACGCACACAGATTACAGAGCCATCCATCGTACCGGATATCTCTGTAGTGTGTTTGTCTATGGAGTCTTCATACCGGAAACACACCATCGTTCTTGCATATTATACAACAAATGGGTAATGAAGGCAACTCTTACAAAAATAATAATAATAATAATTTTAGTAATAAGGTTTGAGATAATTTTATTAGTGAAAGAAAGGGAGGAATAATTTTATAAGTGGGAGATAAATGGAAATAATTTTATATGTGAAGAAAAAAAGATAATTTTATAAGTGAGAGAAAAATAGAGATAATTTTATAAGTGGGAGAAAAGGGGAAATAATATTATAAGTGAAAGAAAGAGAGAAATAATTTTATAAGTGAGAGAAAAAGAAGAGATAATTTTTCAAGTGAGAGATAAGGGAAATAATTTTGTAAGTGAGAGAAATAATATTTTATAAGTGAGAGAATAAGGGATATAATTTTATAAGTGAGAGAATAAGGGAAAACTAATTTTATAAGTGAGAGAATAAGAGAAATAATTTTATATTCAACAATTGTGTGGACCAAATATTTGCATTAAAATCAATAGTGGAGAAGTATATTGGGAAGGGTAAGAAGTTGTATGCTGCCTTCATGGACTTGGAGAAGGCATATGATAGAGTTGATAGGAAAGCTATGACAGAGGTGTTGAGAATTTATGGAGTTGGGGGACCTTTACTGAAAGGCATTGAGGCTTTTTATGCAGATGCAAAAGCATGTGTACGGGTAGAGGGTGATCTAAGTGAGAGTTTTAATATTAGTGTAGGGCTGAGACAGGGGTGTGTTATGTCACCATGGCTGTTCAATATATATATGGATGGTTGTATGAGAGAGGTGAAAGCCAAAGTGAATGGTCTGGGGGTGAAGTTGAGGTTGAATGAAGCAAATTGGTCCCTGGTGGCAAGTTTGTTTGCGGATGACACTGTGCTGATGGCTGAGAGTGAAAGGAATTTACAGAGAGTGGTGGACGAATTTCAGTCTGTGTGTAAACGAAGGAAATTGAAGGTGAATGTGGGTAAAAGTAAAGTGATGGTATTTGAGAGAGCAGAAACTGAAGTGATTGACTTTGCTACACCTTACAGAGTGGCTGTACCAACTGGGACGAAGTGTGAGATAACTCTGAGGGGTGAGAGGATGGAGGAAGTGAAGGAGTTTAAGTACCTGGGTACAGTTATGTGTAAACATGGAAGTATGGAAGGAGAAATTAGGGAGAGAGCAGTGAAGGGTAGACAGGTCATAGGATCACTGGGGAGGATTATGAAGGGTAGAAGTGTGAGTATGGAAGTGAAAAGGGGACTACGAAATAGTATAATCCTGCCAACACTGACATATGCGTCGGAGACATGGACATGGAATAGGGCGCATCAGTCTAGAATAGGTGCTGTGGAAATGAGTTACTTGAGAGGAGCATGTGGACTTACTAGATGGGATGGAGAAAGTAATGAGAGTGTATATGAGAGATGTGGTATGAGTGAGAAGGCAATTGGTATTGAGTGTGGAGTGGTTGAGAGAGTGAAACGTAATACATTGAGATGGTATGGACATGTGGAGAGAATGCAAGGCGAGGAATTTGTAAAGAAGGTGTATGGAAGTGAAGTTGTAGGACCTGGTGTGAGAGGCAGACCTCCGGTTAGATGGCAGAACAGAGTGGAAGAGTATGTAAAGGAGAGAAACATGAGGGGCAGAGGAGGGCTTGAACAAGTAAGGAGGGAGTGTTGGAACAGGGAGAACTGGAGACACTTCTGCCGTGGCCACCCCCTTGAGGGGAGTTCCCGGAGGGAACGAGGCGTCGGAGCTATAGATAGATAGATAGAATTACCGGTGTCATATACAGTGTCAACACAGTCATACATATACCCTGCATATACAATGAATAAACACAGTATACCCAGGATATACAATGAATAAACACAGTATACCCAGGATATACAATGAATAAACACAGTATACCCAGGATATACAATGAATAAACACAGTATACCCAGGATATACAATGAATAAACACAGTATACCCAGGATATACAATGAATAAACACAGTATACCCAGGATATACAATGAATAAACACAGTATACCCAGGATATACAATGAATAAACACAGTATACCCAGGATATACAATGAATAAACACAGTATACCCAGGATATACAATGAATAAACACAGTATACCCAGGATATACAATGAATAAACACAGTATACCCAGGATATACAATGAATAAACACAGTATACCCTGCATATACAATGAATAAACACAGTATACCCAGGATATACAATGAATAAACACAGTATACCCAGGATATACAATGAATAAATACAGTACACCCAGGATATACAATGAATAAATACAGTACAGTATACCCTGGATATAAATTGAATAAATACTGTATACCCTGGATAAAAAGCTCAAAACTCCGAATGGTTTTGTAATTTAAACTACCTTCAATATTTGAGTGCAAATGACGCCGTTGTTGACACTCGCTATGTGAGAGCGGTCAAAATCATCCCATTGAAAAGTTAAGTGATAATAGTGATAACAAAACCTGTGAACAGATAACATGTGGCCCTGCAAATAGTGATAACAAAACCGGTGAACAGATAACATATGGCCCTGCAAATAGTGATAACAAAACCTGTGAACAGATAACATATGGCCCTGCAATATGAAATAGTGCCATAAGAACATAACCTGATATGTGTAAAAGGAAAATATGAATCTCCTGCCTTCCAAAGCAACTTTACCTTGGCATGACTTGACACGACTTGACTAGCTTGGTGTAAACACAGCCTTGGTATAAATATATATGTACATTATATGCTGTGTGTGTGTTCCCAGGCTTGTGTTATTCATTACCATACACAATAAGTTAGTGATTTACTGAGCCTGTTAGGAGGATAGTATGTGTGTGTGTGTGTTCCCAGGCTTGTGTTCTTCATTACCATACACACAAATAGTCGTGTTATATATATATATATTAGTGTTATATCAAGGGACAAATTTATATGTATAGGGAGATTAGGGTTTATTTAGAAAGATAATTGTACCATAGTGATGTTAGGATTTATTCATTAAGTTAATTATACCATATACAGTAGAGAGATTAGGGATTATTTGACCCTTAAAGAGTGGGGGTTGTTGCCGCACATACAGTCTCCAGCGCGGGCATATTTTATATAACGTAAGCAAATCTCTGGCGGCAAATAGCGTGTAAACCAATAAACCTACATGAATTAATGATATATGATATTGAAGTACAAACCTTTAGCTGTCTCCTGATGTACTTATGAACACTATATGGACATCTGTAGGACTGGTAGCCAGCTCAAAATGACAACAACTCAAAATTCACCTCTACACTCTCCTGATATTAGCGCACAAGCGGAGCTCTGAAAATCCATCCTTACAAGCTGAGAGACATTGTTACACTGGCTGAACAAGGCTGGAGTGACACATGGGAGCTGCTAGGAACACACTCCCTCTGTTGTGAGTCTAATCAAGTATATCAGGGGGCACGCAAATTTGAAAAATGTGTTATCAACAAATGCCGACACCCGCGGTCACCCACACTTGTTGCGGCTCGACACCCGAACTTTAAGGGTTAAGTATACCATATAGATAGATTAGGGTTTATTTATTAAGTTAATGTTTGTACTTTGTGTAGGAAATATAGCTGTTAAATGTTTCTTTAGTAAATTTCCTTGTTAGTTAGTGTTCAAATGGCTGCTGTTATTATTTAAGGGGTTATCACGCTTTCTACACACACAAAAGGTTTGGATAGCAGTGGTGCGACAATGTACGAGACCCTCCCCTTAATTAATGAGTACGTAATCATTACTGTAATGTATACTAATGTATATTATACAAAGAGTGAAGGGACAATTACAATACAATATATGCAAGAAATGTAATACAATGTGCCATATTCAAGAACATTCATTGTGCATACAATGGCTTCAGAGACAAACAACAGAGCCATCATCAACACCAACACCACCACGGATGTTCTTGTTTGGGGCTCATTAATGTGTGATAATTATGTTAAAAAAAAACTTAGTATATGAATCACAACAAATGAGAATGAAACACAAAATGTGCTTCTTATAATAATAAACACAGTAGGTTAACCTTTGTATATTTTGATGGATGTATGTTAGTTAGCAGATGGGTTGTTATAGCAGATGGGTAGTACAGTGTTGTTAGTGGTGGTAAATCTGGAGTAACTGATTCCTTCAAACTATTCCAAGTAACAGACCACTATTATTTTTGTAAATCTGGTCCTGTTGTTTCCTGGCAGTTTGGAGGAATCAAGGTGCTCCAATGTACCCTTCAAAAAGCCTCATTATTATGTTAAGGGGGAAATACAGTGTTGGTAAATCTGGAGCAACAGATTTCTCCAAACTATTCCAAGCAACAAGATGCCATTATTTTTGTTAATTTGGTACCATTTCCTGGCATACTTTGGAAGAATCAAGGTGCTCCAATGTACCCTTTAAGAAGTCTCATCTTTATGTTAATACTCAGTACATTAATATTCTGACTACAAGTGTTGACGGAAATACACATTATTATTTTACAGAAATAGGACAGCAACTTTTTATTATCGTATGCAAGAATATTGGTGGTGTTGACGATGGTGTGGTACCAGTATAATGGATGGCTCTGTAGTATGTCTAAGGAGTCATCGTCCCATTACCACACATCAACACCACCGATATTTTTGCATACTATCATAAAGACGGCAACTTTTAGAAACTTTCCATTGTATGCAAGAATATTAGTGGTGTTGATGATGGCATGGTACTGTGCCTCCAAAAATTTCGAGACACTACCTGCTAGAGTCTAGCAGGAAGTGTCTCGAAAATTTTGGAGGCAACTGTACCAGTACAATGGATGGCTCTGTAGTGTGTACAACTATGGAGTTATCGTACCAGTATCACACTATCATCAACACCACCATGAATGTTCTTGCATACAGCCCTTTGTGTTATAGTAGAAAAAAGTGTATGTTTCATTTATCATTCATTTCATAATAATAATAATATTATATGTTTTGTGAATAAACTGTTCCCATATTATAAGCAAAAAGTTTCACTGTAACCTTTTATTGCACTATTGTAATGCCTTGTTTGTACTGTTGTTGATAATGTCAGACTGTACTGTGTTCTTTCCTTTTCCTCCCTGACTCAAGTTACTCCTTTCTTTCCTGCCTTAGTTGAAAATACGGCAAGGATTGACTTAGGTCACTGCAGGGGATGTACTCGCTTTTAACCCTTAAACCCCAGCAGGTGACGAGAATTCTCAACAACACAGTTTTTGAAATTGCGCTCCCCATAACATGGGGTGACATAACACATCCCTGTCTCAGCCCTACACTAATATTAAAACTCTCACTTAGATCACCCTCTACCCGTACACATGCTTTTGCATCTGCATAAAAAGTCTCAATGCCTTTCAGCAAATTCTCAACCTCTGTCATAGCTTTCCTATCAACTCTATCGTATGCCTTCTCCATGTCCATGAAGGCAGCATACAACTTCTTACCCTTCCCAATATATTTCTCCACTATTGATTTTAATGCAAATATTTGGTCCACACATCCTCTACCCTTTCTGAATACTCCCTGCTCCTCACTAACTTTATTCCCTGTTACTTCAATCAGTCTTTCAGTCAGAACCTTCCCGTAAACCTTCCCCGGTACACTAAGAAGGCTTATTCCCCTATAGCTACCACACTCATCCTTACTCCCCTTCCCCTTATACAAAGGTACAATTATGACTCTCCTCCAATCCTCTGGCACCTCTCCCTGCCTCCAGGCCAATGTACAGCTCCGGACAGATCAATGGTCCACACCCCATCCACCAGCGACTTGGTTTGTTCCTCGTCGGATCTGGTAACAGTTGCAGGTGGAGGGAGGGGGGATGTTAGTGGGAGAGGAGGAGAGAAATGTGGGCGGAGCTATATAGGAGGGTAACGAATGATCAGGTAGAGAAACGTGTGTCAGGAGGAATGAATGAAGCATACACTGTGAACGGTATCGAATCACCAATAGTATAAAGCAGGGTTCTTTAAACTTTTTCAGTCGTGACCCAGTTTTTACTATGACTTCATTCTCGCGACCCATACAGAAAGATCTTTTACAAATGATCAGAATTATTAACCAAAGAAAATACAAGGCCAGAAACTGAAACGTAATATTTATGATTAAAAGGAATTCTAACCAGAATTATAAACACTGCCTCACCTACCCCTCCCTCTCTCTCTCTCTCATTCTCTCAAGAAGGCTAATATTTGTGCAATGATTTTGTTTTATTTATTATTAAATATATGAATATTCGATTATAAAAATATGTTAGGTGGATATTTATTTTATTGTCACGAACATTATTATTCTATTTTATTCATGTATTTATTTTTGTGAGCCTGCGACCCAGTTTGGAGGAATTCGAGACCCGTAGTTTGAAGAATCCGGGTTTAAAGAAGTGCATACTGCATTAACGTAGGTGGATATAGGAGAGAAGAAATGTGATGATTTGAGGCGAGGGTGAGGTGGAAGAGGGTAAGTAATAAGACATATAAAGGTGATTAGTTGAAAAGTAATAACAAACAAATATAATTAGAATATCTGTTACATTATATCCTTTAAATAAAGGCACTGTCTTTTGTTCACCATCGTAGTGGGATAGACTACTGAATATATATTATCCTTTGGATATTAGACAGCTATCCCTGTATTCGTTTTATCCCTTGTGCTTGCCCCGTTGAGGGGGTATTGCCTGTAATGATGTGGGCAATACTTTAAGGGTTTTGGCGCCTTTTCGGCCCCCGCCACTAGCTTATATTTCTTCAACTGTCCCTCATTTCTTCCTATTTCATTCTTGCTTGCTGTCACACCTCTCCCTTGTGCTAAATGACCTCGCTGTTGCGCCACCTAATATCAATCAAATCCCTCGTGCTTGTAGTCCACCGTATTTATCACCTTCTCCCAAGCCCAGCTGTTTTGTTTTCTTTTTCGGCAGAAGACGGTTTAATTTTCTAACTTTTTTAATAATCATATTTGTCAACAAATTCATTAAGCTATTTACCAGGATTTTTTCTTCTAAATATGCATTTCCTTAAAAATAATCGATGTTAAACTTAAATAGGCGCCGCTATATGGCGTTTTCAATAAACTTGGTCTAATTTTATGCATAGGCTATAATTATGTATTACAGCATCTCTCAAGTAACTGGCAACCTTACACATCCTCCCTACTGTCTTATCCCTCTCTCGCTTGTCCTTCCCTCCTTTCTTACCGTTTATCTTTTCTTTCTCATATTTTTAACCTTCTCATTCGTTCTTAAAAAGTTTTAATGACATAGGCCTTTCTCCCTTATCACTTATAGTCCAATTATATGATTCGAAAAACTACGGCTGAGATTATGTTGTAGATCGCATTTTGGTTCTCAATATGTAGAGGTTGATTGATTGATTGATATTAGGTGCCGCAACAGCGAGGTCATATAGCGCCAGAAAACGGTGATAGAGAGGTAGACAGCAAGAAGGAAGGAAATAGAAAGAAAAGAGTGGTAGTTAAAACTAAAAGTTAGTGGCTGGGGCCGAAGGAGCGCCAAAACCCTTAAAGTATTTCCCACATCACTAATGCAGGCAATACCCCCCGACGGGGTCAATATGTAAAGAATTTAGAAAACAACTAGAGATTTATGGGGAAAGATACATGAATTATTTAGAATTAAAGTGTTGGCAGATACGCATTATTATCCCAGCCACAGCATTTCGCCTTCATAAAACTGAAGGACTATAGGTTTCATGCATTGCCATTTGCCAGTTTGTTGCTAGTCAGAATGTTAACTTGTTAAACCCATTTGCAGGAAAGAGAAATATATTATATCTTTCTTTTTAAGTTACTTATAGGTATTTTTTATTAAAATCTGTTTCGATATACATTACCTTACTTTTATCTAGTTCCAGCATTACTGCGTAGAACACCATATGACACAATAAGGACCACAAGGACAGTACGTAATGGTGATCAACGTGATGCTGATGTATCTCTCTATAGGTTACTGAACACAGTGTTTTATGCTCAACGTCAGAATAATGTTCTCAGCATCACAATGATAGGCAAAAATAATAACAATATAAAGAAATTATCTTTTAATATACGACAAATATTCAACTGCCTTTATACCTCCATAGTGTGGACCCTTTATCTGTCCGGAGCTGTACATCCTGTCGTCTACCACCTCCCTCCATCCCCATGCATGTCACCACCGCCTCCTCTCCCGTCCCCTCATTCATCAACCGATCAAAATGCCTCTTCCACTTCTACTCACAGTAACTCCATCCTCTCTCTTCATTCTCACACTACCAGACTTTCCTTCTCCTCTTCTTCCAGAATAATTTCTTGTTCTCTTTAAACTTTTCACTCAGCTTCATACCAAACTCCTCATCCATTCTCCTTTTACTCTCACTCACCATCATTTTCACTTGTCTCTTACACACATTATATTCTCTTTTCCATCTCTCTCTCACTTCTTCCGGCACATTCCTCTGTAGTGTTCTCCGATATGCCTTCCTCTTATCCTCTACAGCATCTTTCACTTCTGTCCACCAAGCACTCCCTTTCTTGCCCCTCTTCTGTGTCTTATATCCTACTACCTCTGCTGCTGTCCTCAATACTATCATCTTAAACATTTCATACACCGCATTCACTCCCACTCCCTCCCCTATCCCCATCCTTACATCCCCCAGCACCTCACCCACCCTCCTCTTATATTCCTGGAGTGGTAATTCACAATGACGTGAAGAGCAGCATGCTAAGAAAAACCCACTTTTTATAGACAAACAGTATTTAATATGGACGTTTCGGAGGCAACTACCTCCCTCTTCAGCAGTACAGAGTTGAATGAAACATGAAAGGAAAATAAGTAGCTGACAGGGGGAGGGAGGGACAAGGTGTGTTCTGATGACAGACATACCACACCTCACCTCACCTCACCCAACCGACCTGACCTAGCCATTCCTCAGGGATCCGACCCCACATCTGGGAGGGATTTGACCACTAGTGCTCTCATTAATGGATCTAGTTTGAACATACCTTCATTTAAGTTAAAGTTTTTATAGTGCTGTTTACAAACTGATTCTAATATTCTACGTTTCTTGAAATTGTTGCACTTAATTATCATTTTACCAGAATTCCAGTCAATACAGTGGTTGTTGTCATATGCATGGACAAAGTTCTTATATTCTTCCCTATACTCTTCTACATCTAATTTCCTACTATAGTCTTTTCAAAATATTCTGCCCAGTGTTGTGATACATATATATATTATCATTGTTAATATGAGCAGTAAATGATACTTTCATATACCTACATGGCCTTAGTAGTGAAGTAAATGTATACGTATTAATTTTGATTAATTTAGCATCAGCAAATAGCTGATATGAGAGTGAGTGAAGTGTATTGGTCTGATTTGGCAGCATTGCGGGAGGGAAAAACCTCCCAACACCCAACGCTTCAGCGCTCAGTATATTTTGAAAAGACTATAACATGTCTTGTCAGCCACAGTGGTACTACGCAGATGTAGTGACGTCACGGCGTGGTGGACTTCACCCCCCATTTTCTCTCCATTTCCCCCCCACAACCCCCCCAGCTTCTGCCCCCAATCACCTCACATGGTGACAGGTACAGTACATGGAGGTAGTATACTATACTATACTTTTTATACCTCCATGGACAGGTATGGGAGTGAGATCGCCTACAGGCGGGCATACCGTGTTCCCGAGACAAGTTTTTTCTTCTTTCTCTGTTCAATATCCTGTCGGCTTTTATCGTTTTGTTCTAGTTATCATCAGATGAAATTACCCAGGTTAGGAAGCAATTATGAAAAATGAGAAAGGTGGTGAGAGGAGTAGTGTAAGTGATTGAATTATAATGAGAATGATCTAATGGTGATTCGGAGTTTAAGTATAAGATAACTATATATATATGCCCTCACCATCCTTTCATCTCCCTTCCATTCATTGAACATTCATGCATACCATGTTTAAACACAGTTAGCCTAAGTTGAACGTGCAAGTTAAAGGTAAACTATAAAATTTGCAAACAAACTTGATATATTGTCATTTATTACAGTAGTGTCATGTATTGTCATACATCTCATTTCATACTTACAAATTTTATTTACTAGCTTTCTTTTGCTGCTACCAATTTCTCTGTTTAATATACGTATCCTGAAGAATACCCTACATCTAACATAAAACCTAATAACTTCTTCAGGGAGAGGTACACTCTCCCAAAAAAGTATCGGCATTACTGGCTAGATCCTACCTACTGAGAAAAGATCGAAGCTACATGTATGACTGTACTGTGGGGTTGGTATTCCTGCTGGCAATGAGTCGACTCTCATTTCTGTACTAACGTGAAATCCTCTAGCATACATAATTATTCATGCATTAGGCAAGTCGTGGAGACTTCATTTTTACAGATATATGTTATGTGATTTTAATGATTGATGGTTTTGGGGGAGGGGGAATTTACTGAATTATTGAATATAGTGAGAATGATAACCCAGAGAATAAAGTTACCAAATCGGATTTTAACCAAAAAGGAATCTTTGAGTAGATTCGCTGTAATTGTAGTATTTTGTCTTAAATATGATGCAGTTATAACATAGGGTAGGATTAAGTAGGCTAATGTTTTTACTTCTCATACTTCTAAATAAGGTTTTGTAAAGTAACACAAACAGACATTGGCCTCTCCAGAAAGTGACGTGTACAAGCAAACATGTGAAGCAACCAACACCTCAAAGCTTCACTCGATAATCTCGGGGCCTCAGTCTCAGGCCACGACTGATGGCCTCCTGTCCCGAGGCAGAGGTATATATAAAAAAGTAAAAATATAATAAAATAAATAAAAAGAAAGATAACGTTATATACCATTCGGCAGCTACGGTGTGGATTAGCAGAGTTTTCAGCATTAGAAAGGGGCAAATTTTACGATATTTTAAATTTCTCTAATAGGTAAAGAAATGCGAATATGTTTCGATTTGCATCCACTATAGTTTCTCTGACTCATGAAGCAATACGAATATGCATAATTGGCAACCGATCGGCAGGAATACCACTATAAGGTTTCAAAGCAATGTACCATAATGCTACGTTTATTGTAGTTTTCGTTCATTCGTTTTAATGCCGATACTTTTTGGGGAGAGTGTACATGATTGCTTATGTCAGCTGATCGACGAGTATGTCTGAGGGATTAGTGGACAGCTGGTTTGATTTATTCAACTCGAGATTTGCATTCAGTAATAAATTCACTAGGGATGGCTATGGACTTCATTTGGAGCAACAAAACAAAGTTTTGCATGATATGCTTGATACAGCCATGTCAATGAAAGTTTGTAGAGTGAAACAAAATATGTACCAGTTTCAAAAAGGACTTATTGTGTGTTCCAAATCTTTGCCCAAACTATATGAAATGCTGAAAGAAAAATATGGCATTTCATATATACGCACACATAGGCTAAATCAGGATGTTATAGAACACTTGTTTTGCAGTCTAAGACAAATGGGAGGTACTCATGAACATCCATCACCTGGAGTGGAGGAATCGTAGTCTCTAGGGAATAGATGGAGGAAATGTGGGGGTAGATGGGGATAGGTGATTGCCAGAAACTTCCCAAATACTGGACACCAAATCTAATTTCATCCCTATTGTATGTAAAACCTGTTACAATTGCACATCATTTCGAACAGTTAAGATGACTGCTAAGCTTTTCATTTTACTTTACCTTTTTGTGTTTATTTTGGCTACATGGCAGTATGTCCGTGTGATTTTTCATTAAAAATTAAGCATTGTACTACACAAGGCCAAGATATATATATCTTGGCCTTGGTACTACACACACACACACACAGATACACTCACAAAGAGATGGAAAGAGATCAGGATTCTGTATCGGTGGGGAAGACATGAAATTTTATGTTGCAACCCTTTCTTCCTACAGAATCACACCCAAACACTGCACATGCAGTTGCATGGCATTTTCACACTGGGCACTTGGTGCACACTATAGAGAGATGACCTGTCTCACCTTTGACCTACTGTCAACTGACTAGAAAATGAGCCTGTTTATCACTGTCTGGCAACTTGTTCTGTGGTGTATCCTCGCCGTGACGTCATGCGCGAGCGGGACACATTTTTGCCCTTGTATGACAAGACCTTTTAGTCTTATTGGTCTTGATAGTTAGTGCCTGAAACTCAAATCGAACGAGTAAATATTCTCAGGCCCTCACTTGAGAGGAATCGATCTCCCGACCGTTAGATTACGAGTCCACAGTAGACTAATTACTCGGCCACCTCCCCTCTAGTAGTATTACATACCAAACACAGGCCTACATACACAAACACAACTACAAGCTATATCTACGACGGCTTAATCTTCTCCCTTTCTATAGTCTTATTTAGATAATCCTGGAGTGGTATGCCTCTAACAGAATGCATAAACTTTAGTTCCAAACATGTTCCCTTGGCCTGCATTACGCGGGCTAACTGTGCGTTGCCCGTGTCAGCATCAATGATTAACCTTCGTGTGTTTACCATTTGGCCAAGTGTAAATTTCGTCTTAACCCTGACCACTAGATCGTAAGTACACGTGATCACTACCTGAATGCAGAATATGATCATATACACTATAGTTACGATTAGATACTGCAGAAAAATGACCAACTTTCCATCTTCACTACCTACATCATCACATCTTACACTATTACCACTGCAAGTACAATGTGTGTGTTGGGTACTGGCGTTAAAACTAGCGATACTCTTCTCTTCCTCTTTCTCGGAATTTATGTGGTGTTGATGGAAGTGGACTGGCTGACCTCTCAAATGTCGCTCATCATCACTACTACCACGAATAAATGCACTGCCTTCTGACCTATCCACACCGTCTTTAAAGAAATGTACACGGTTGGATTCGCTGCTGTTAAAACTAGTGTTGCTCTTCTCCTCCTTGGAATTAGTGTCGTATTGATAGAGGTGGGGTTCCTGACCTTTCAAATATCCCTCACCACCAAAACTATGTTTTGGACTTTCGTTACTGTGAATCTTGGAAGCAAATCTCGTACTCTTTTCCTCCTCTTTCTTCTCTTTCTTGGAATTAGTGTCATGTTGATGGAAGTGGGGTTGCCGACCTCTCAAATATCCCTCATCATCACAACCATATGGGCTTCCATTACTGTGAATCCAACTTGGTAATTCTTTAACACCGGAATCACGATATACATCACCGCTCCAGTCCTTCCCTGCAGTCAGACAAACACCAATTAATTAGGGCATTTTATGGAGATGAGGAGGATTCCTTCGAAATGTATCAAGGAACAACAGGCCACCATTATTTTTATTAATCTTGTCCTGTTGTTTCCTGGCATACTGTGGAGGAATCAATTTTAAAGTGCTCTAAAGTACAGTCACTCATAAAAGAACGGATCCCCCTGTGGAAGTTCCGATCGATCTGGTAACAGATAGTGTGGCTGACGTTGGGGAGAAGACTAGAGGTAATCTCAGGTAAAGGGTTAGGAGTTGTGGAGTTAGAGAGGTGGTGTAAGAGAGTGAGTGGCGAGTGAACACCTTTGGGACTTTTTTTTTTTTTTTTTTGCTCAGATCATGTTTCATTTCGGACACAACTAAATTGAGCACATGCGGTTCTGATATAAGTAACGGTTTTACCTATTTAACATAAAAAAATATATATATATTGTTTAACTATATTCACTTGCAGGGTTCGATTTGTGTAATATGTGAAACAAAACATAAAATAACACTCCTTCTCAACGTCAGCCACACTGTTACCAGATCTGTGGACTGCCACGAAAGTCTGCAGCTTGCCTATTGGGGAATCCGTTTCTTTTATGAGTGACTGTACTGAAGGATACTACCCCCAAAGGAGCATAAGAGTAAATTTATAATGTATGTATTACTGGTTGATTCTTATTTGTGTGTAGTAACTTCATTTTAGACCATTTGTGAGATATATAGTTGCTTCCACTATAGTAACGGTCTCGAGTACAGCGTTTGGTAGGTTTTTGGTGAAATGTTTGTTTATTGGTATAGTAGAAACCAGCACAGCTGGAATTGCTATAGAATACACCCCTTCTCCAGCCCAGGCCCCGTATAGGCATAATCTGGGCTAGAAGGGTCTATTCCGTGACAATCATCAGAAGTAAATTAAAAAATTCAAATCTGGCGCTGTACTGATAGTGGAGCCACCTGGTGGTGGCCTGTAGAGGTACTGACCCCGCTCCGCGCAGGCCGCCGCTCGTCCACTCAGTCGCGGAACACGTACCTGTCAACATCTACGCTCCTCGCTGCTACGCTATGGTATTGTGTCACATGTTCCTGCTATCGTTTCTTTTGTGTTCTAGTGGCTTGCCTGCTTTGCAGATGTGTGTGTGTGTTTGTGTTATAGGAGTTTTAGGGTGTTAGTGTGGGAATATTTTTTCCTTTCCTGGGGCTAGTTCATTTTCTTCCCTAGTGGAGGGGCCTCCATTTGGGCCTCCTTTTTCGGGGTTTTCTCCCCTTCTCCCCCCTTTCACCCTTCCTCCTGCCACTATTACACTTATTTGGTGTTTTTCCTCGGGGCTTTTTGGGTTTTTAGCGAAGTTTTGCCTCCCCACGTGGGGCCCTTACCTCCCCACGTGGTGTGTGTGTGGGGCTTGTTAGCCCTCTTGTGCCTTCCCCGAGTATTGTGTAGGTCCACGCGGGTTGTGGGGAGCGAGAATTGTGCCCAGGTTCTCTCTTCCTCTCCCTTGCGTGTTTTTTAAGCGTGTTTTTGTTTTTTCCCAGTGTGGTGATCCTGGGTTTCGCCCCTCAGACTGTCTGTGCCTCTCCTTCGGGGTCCTGCAGACCGGGGGGTCTTTTCCCCGCTCCTTTGGGGCGGGGTTTTTTTGGGTTTACGAGGTTTTTTCCCTGGTGGGTGCACGTGGGGTGTTGTGTTGTGTTTCCTGGTTCTCCCGGGAGCAGTGGGCTACTTCTCCCGTGCTACCTTCTCCGTGTTTTTGTGTTTTCCCGAGTTTTTACAGTGTACCCGTGATTTCACGTGCTAACCCATGTTTGTGTGTCCTCTTTTCTCCATCAGCCTACTCGTGCCTTATGTGCTTCTTCGGGGTGTACTGTGCGGGTCTCGCCTGATGGCCACCTGCACTGTTCGCCTCACGCACCCTGCTTCACGCCCTTGGGTTACGACCCCTTGGCGTGTGGTGTGTGCCGCCCCTGGGCTGAGTTGTGTCGGGTTACCTCCCCTTCTGCCCGCTCCAAACTCCCCGCCCTTGCTTCTCTTCGTATGGCTTGGACTAGGGCTAGGAGAATGGCCCACAAGCGAGACGGTTCTTCCTTGACGTGGGCGGACCCGATTTTGGGAACGGACCTGGGGTTATCCAGGTCCCGTTATCCTTCTACTTGTCTCTCGGAGTCTCAGGGGCTAGAACCCCCTGTTGCCCGAGAGATTGAGCTTCCTTACCTAGACGGTACTACGACTCCTTCCCGGGGCTTCACACCCCAGGAACCGAGCGAGTCCGTCGCGCTGGTTACCCAGCATACCTCACCGGTACAAGGGCCCAGCAGGGAACCTCCAGCTTCATCGCCCTCTAGAGCCGGCTCCTCGGGTCGCTCTAGAGGACGTAAGCGATCGGCTAAAAGGTCCCGCCACGCCAAGAAGTCCCAGGCTCGTCGCCGTTCTCCTTCCTCCTCGTCGTCGTCTTCTTCATCCTCTTCGTCTTCGTCGGGGGACTCTCCTTCGCCCGTTCGCAAACCCCGCAAGGGTAAGCGGGGGGAGGTGAGCCCCTCGTCGTTGAAGATTGTCAGGATCTTCCATTCCCTTATGCCTCACGCCCTTCCTGCCCTTCCTCCTTCGGGTCCCTCTGTGCAGCCTCCGGCTGGTGCTCCGGGACCCGTTCCTGCTCACATCCTTGCCCCTCTCCCTGCTTCGGCGCCGGTCGGAGGCACGAGTCCCCCCGGGGATGTTGGAGACATTCCCGTTCCTCCTTTGTCTCCGGGGCTCGAGTCTCCGGCTGGGGACGTGGTGGAGGAGTTGGCTACCTCCTCTCCTCCTTCCCTGTCGCCCCCTCCTGCGGACGACGGGTACCTTCCCTACTCTTGGGCTCTCCTTCCTCCTTCCTGGACCCACTCTTCGGAGGAGGGCAGACTGGTGGCTTGGTCTCCGGACACCGCCCAACCAGACGTGTGGATCAGGAGGGATAATGTCCTGGTGAAGTGGGGAGCAGATGATAAGGGCGACGCTATACCCTTCTACAAGGTCCGACCCATTTCAGCTCCTGTACCCACTTCGTCAAAGGTATCCTCTGCGGCTACCTTGGACGCGATGGGCTTTTTGGTGGAGTATAGCAACCTGCAGCTGTCCAAGGCTTGGAGGATTGACAGCTCCCACGGGAACACGGCAGTCCTCCTTTCCCCGGACGCGTACTTCCCGGGGGATAAGGGTGAAGGGGACCTGTACATTCCAGCCCTTCTCCTTAAGTCCCTGGACCACCAAAAGCACAACGTGTCCAGGAAACCACCTCCTCCGTCTTTCCCCGTCGTCCTCCCTCATTCCCGTGCACCGCCGGGTTTGAGGGAATGCCTGTGGAAGACGGAGAAGGAGCCTCCGGTCCCCTACCAACTGAAGGAGCCCGACGGTAAGTTAAGGCAGGCAGAGTCGTCAGCTCGGTTGGAGTTGGCCCATACCATCTCCACAGGTACGGCGGCCGCACTCATCTGGGACTGCCTCAACGCCCTCACCAACACCTACCACAAGATGTCGGGTTTACAGCTAGCGTGAGTACAGTTACGTCTTGTGTTGTGTTTTTGAGGGATACAGGGTAGAGGGTCTCTCAGTTTACTCTCGTGTCTCTACCCCGGGTTCGCTCGGTTTTCTTTGTTTACCCCTTACAGTGACACACACTCGTCCATGGCCACCGTCATGGAAGGCATCGCGGCGATGGCGACGCACAACATGCGGGAGGAGGCGAGGATTTTCGCCGAGGCGAGACTGGCGGCCCGCCAGGCAGTCGCGAAATCTGTGCCGGAGATGGCACAGAGGGGAGTGGTACGAGCTGCCCCTCTTTCCCCTGCCCTCTTTGACCAGGCGGCTATAGACACAATCTTCTCCTCCCTCCCGGCAGTGATTACCCTCCCGAAACCCTCTACCTCCAAGTAAGTACCTCTCGTTGATCCCATTACCTGAGTTAGTTTTACACAGGAGGTAAAATTAGAGGAAAATAACGGCCCTTGTTCTAATCAATCTGTTTGTCCATAGGCCACGAGCCCCACAGCCTCCCAGACCGTCGTACCAGCCTCGGAGGCCCTCCCAGCCATCGAGACTGCCAAGGCCAACCTACCCCACTCCCCCGAAACAGCACCACAGGTTCTCCCAGAGGGGCCAGCAGCCGTTTCGAGGGAGAGGACAGGGCTCCAAGCCCTTCCAGAGGCCCAAGACCTCCTTCTCCTACCCCTCCCAGAAGGACCGCTCCACTTGAGGGTCCCACTCTGGGCTGCCTCACGGGGTGGTCAGCAGCCTGGCCCTCCCACGGCTGGGCAGCAAGGGTGATCCGCCAGGGCCTGTCTTGGCCCTGGATATCTGTTCCGGTGAGTAACTGCTTTTTAACCCTCCGGGTCTGACATTTCTGACATATGACATAATCCCCCCATCCTTGGGTTCCCGTTAGGTCAAAATCAGAGTTTCCCTTTGCGGTCAAAATCTCACCCTCACTACCTGTCATCCTCCCCCTCCAACCTTTCCCGGGTCCCTCGGGTCCCGGTCTAGGATTAACTGTACTCCCACTGACACCTGTCATTTTCCGTTACAGCCACTACGTCTACCTCCTGCCTCAACCAAAGTGTCACTTTCGGTCGTCCCGCATGTGTTAGAAATGCGGGAAAAAGGGGTAGTGGAGCGGGCGACGGGGAGGGTCTTTCTTTCTCGTTTATTCACGGTCCCCAAAAAGGACCAGGGAAAAACGAGATTGGTGATGGACCTGAGCAAGCTAAACAAATTCGTGAAAACCTCACGTTTCAAGATGGTTTCGGTTGCCCAGGTCCGCACAGTTCTAAGGAGGGGAGACTGGTTAGCATCCCTGGATCTCAAGGATGCGTACTGGCACGTCCCGATCCACCCCAGGTTTCGCCGTTTTCTGGCCTTCCAGGTGGGGACCGAGACGTTTCAGTTTACCAGGCTCCCTTTCAGTCTCTCTCTAGCTCCTCGAGTCTTCACAAAGCTCGTGAGGGTGGTGACATCCCGTCTGGCAGAGGCGGGTGTCCCCACCCTCATGTACCTGGACGATTGGTTGCTTCACGCCCCTTCCAAGGAGCAGGTAGCAAACGTCAGGATAGCGAGGGGGGTGCTAGAGGAAATGGGGTTCCTGTTGAACATCCCCAAGTCCTCTCTCACTCCCACTCGCAAACTGTGTTGGCTGGGAATAGAGAGGGACTCTCTTTCGGCCACCCTCTCTCTCGCTCCAGACAACGCCCGCCGGACCCTCCGCCACGTCCGCCATTTTTCCCGTACTTTCTCTCGCCGCCAGTGGGAATCATTGCTCGGGTCCCTAAATTTCGCGGCCCCTGCAATGCCCCTGGGACGATTGAAACACAGGAGGCTGACGCGGGAGGTAAACCTCCACCTGTCTCCCGCACACAGGGACCTTCCCAGGCAAGTGTCCCACACTCTCCACCGTCTCCTTCGCCCCTGGCTACGTCCCGGTGCCCTGCGTCAGTGAGTTCCCTGGGTGTTCCCTTCCCCGGGGATCATGGTGGCGACAGATGCATCGGACGTAGGCTGGGGATACCAGTCTTGCCTGGGACATCAACGGTGCGGGGGATGGAAGGAAGAGGAGAGGCTACTACACATCAATGCCCGGGAGTTGATGGTAGCAAGGGAGTGGCTCAACAGACACCCACAGTTCTCCAGGATAGGCGTCCGCTTCGATATGGACAATGTTGCGGCCGTGCAGTGCCTACAGAAACAGGGCACCGCACGGTCGGAAATTCTCCTGTCCCTGTCGGAACAGATTTTCTCGATAGCGGCCAAGAGGTACATTCACCTCTCGGCCCGCTATGTGCCAGGGCGGGAGAACGATTGGGCGGACACTCTATCCAGGTTCAAGGGGACGTCAGTCGAGTGGCAACTGCGTCCCCTTGTGTTCGAGTCACTCTGCCTTCGCTACGGGACACCGGAGGTGGACCTGTTCGCCTCCCCATCCACGGCCCTACTTCCTCTGTTCCTAACCTTCTCTTCCAGGACAGAAGCGGGAGGCCCGAACGCCTTCACAGAGGACTGGAACAGGTGGGGGTATCTCTACCTTTTCCCACCCCCAGCTACTTCAGTCCTCCTGAAGGCGATCCTCAAGCTGCGCACATTCAGGGGGAGGGTACTCCTCATAGCCCCCCTCTGGCCAGCGCAGCCATGGTTCGGAGAACTGTCCCGGTGGTGCCCTAATCCTCTTCAGTTGGGATCGGCGTGCCTCTCCAGCACCCTGTCTACACCACTCCAAGCGTCACTGAAACTACACGCTTGGAGTTTCTACGGGGAGTCCTCAGCAAAAGGTTCACTAAGGAGACAGTGGGCAAGATGCTGAGGGCTCATCGTCAGTCGTCGGTGCGACAGTACGAATCGTGCTGGAAAAGATTCCAGGACTTCTTACGAAGACACCCCTCCATGGTCATCTCGGAGGACACGGTCCTGGAATTCCTCATGTGGTTCGCCGATTCCACCAACAGGGCCCCGGCGACGGTGCTTGCGCATCACACAGCCCTGTCTGATCCCCTCCTCCTAGGTTTTAACATTAAGGTTTCGGAGAGGCCTCTCTCTCTCCTGAGGATGGGGATTCGGGCGGGGACCGCACCTCACCGGGCCCAGACTCCCTCCTGGTCCCTTCACCGCGTCCTTTTGTACCTGACCTTCGAGGGGGTCCCTCTGGAGGTTTATCACCTCCTCCAGAAAGCTCTCTTCCTGCTCGCCTTAGCTACAGGGTACAGGGCCTCTCAGTTGGCAGCCCTTACCCGTCACCCAGTGTTTTCGTCTGTAAGCCCTAACCTTACTTCTTTAACTATCTCCCCCTCTCCTGCTTTCCTAGCTAAGAACGAGCAGGCTGACGACAGGATTGGCCCTCTCACAGTACCCTCGTTCCTGAGGGATGGAAGTTTCCACTCTGCCCAGTCCACGCTTTCACTGCGTACGTGGAGGCGACGAGAGGGGCTTCTCCGGACCACCTTTTCTACAACTATTGGTCCGGTAACCCTCTCTTCCCTAGGTCAATCGCTCACCTTCTCTGCCAAGTGATAGAGAATGGGGATCCCGGACACGCCCCGAGGGCTCACAGCGTTAGGGGCGTGGCCGCCTCCCTCGCCTTCCTCAGGACTCACTCGGTGGAGAGGGTGCGGGATTTGGGGGGCTGGACATCCACTTCCTCCTTCAGGACGAGGTATCTGTTCCACTCGCTCTCCCCTACCCCCTGTGTGGCTATGGGAACTCCACCCTCCATTCCCCAGGGTCCCCGTGGGAGACACATGAGGGGGAGGGGCCGCCCGAAGGGAAAAGGTCGGGCAACTTAATTCCCGTCACTAGTCATCCCATACTTCACCCCCATCATGTACAGTTTCACGCTCATCCCCATGTCATTCATGTTTGTACATATGGTGCTGGCGATAATAAATTACATTGTTATGGAATTCTTGAGTATTTATTCTCCGAACTTACTATACTAGGATGAGTGACTGGATATATATTAAACACAGGATTACTGCATCCTTGTGTCCTCCTTCATCCCCTTGGGATCGCATGACCTGAGCCGGGGCCATAGCCCTAGCTCAGAGGACTTTAATAAAAAGGGGGGGGGGGGCCAGGGGGCACCCCTCTCCTGTACCCGACCCCTCGAGTCTGACTATAAAGACTTTAGATGGGTAACAATTCTGGTCTATAACAGAATAGTCTACGTTATATAATATTTGTATTATAACTGTTAGAACACTTCCACCACAGCTATTCCCCTAGCTAGTGTGGAAGCTGCTTTAGCTTCGGCCTCACCTCAGATCTGTTACCTTATATGATTCCCCGCTCTCTCGACCGCTCTTAACTAAGCACGTGATTGCCTCCACCTCACCTCCCACCTACCGCATCGCATGCATAGCAATTCCAGCTGTGCTGGTTCCACTATACCAATAATAGTGCATTTGTCGCGGCTTTTAGCCGCTTAAATTGTATTTATTGGTTGTGGAACCAGCACAGCTTTAACTGTCCCACCCACCTCCCGATGCGGCAGGCATTCACTTTCTTTCTCATTTGAGTGGACGAGCGGCGGCCTGCGCGGAGCAGGGTCAGTACCTCTATAGGCCACCACCAGGAGGCTCCACTATCAGTACAGCGCCAGATTTGAATTTTTGAATTTACTTCTGATGATCGTCACGGAATAGACCCTTCTAGCCCAGATTATGCCTATACGGGGCCTGGGCTGGAGAAGGGGTGTATTCTATAGCAATTTCAGCTGTGCTGGTTCCACAACCAATAAATACAATTTAAGCGGCTAAAAGCCGCGACAAATGCACTATTTTGTTTACATAGCGTACTTATGGTGGTAAATGTGGCACCACTGTTTGTTTACGTAGAGCAAGAGTGAGTTGTCCATTTATTTACTATTACTACAAGTAAACAAACACAGTGGTGCCACATATACTATTACTACGAGTAAACAAACACAGTGGTGCCACATTTCACCACACCCAGCCACTGAAATCTGTGCTCATTACTAGTGGAGTCAACTGTACTATGTCTACTATAATCTACAGAAGATGAATAACTCTCTACTACATTCTTACTCCGAGTTGCTGCAGCACAAGTTGAAGGTCCACACAAACTCTTGTAAATCAAATTAGCAGCCAACATTTTGACCTCGCCTTCTAGGTTGACCTGAATGCCAATATTTACACTCGTCCTTTCATTTTTGGTCGATTCAGGAACCGTCATACTGTTGTTGTTGTTGTTATCTGTTATGCCTTCAGTTCCGTTGACTTCGTTTAGTCCTTCTACTTGTGTGCTTGCATTCTTTGCTTTCCTTTTTGTTTCTGCCTTGGTTTGAATTGATTTGTCCTTCACATTAAGTTTAGTGCTTTTCTTAGTTTGTGATCTAGTCAGTTTTCCTTTGGCTGGATTTTCCCTGCCGCTCCATTTGTTGTTGGCAGGATTGGCAGATTCAAAATATTCGCTGGCTTCCGCCAATGACTGGCTGGTACCCTTGGCACGTGAACCTTCGTTTATATTATCCAGCACTTTGATATCTCTCTTACATTTATTACCATCCTTGATTTTGACCGAAGACATCAAGGAAGCTTGAATTGTATCCAGCTCCTCAATGACGTGTGGTGAGAACTCCGTCTCGGTTAGTTCACAAGCAGACCTGTAAAGCTTATGGAAATTCTCCCACATTCCGTGCAGCTTCATCTTGAAATCCTTCTCTGTCAGAGACTGCAACGCAAGGTGACAAAGATCGTTCCTCAAGTAGACAAACTCCTTCATGATCTTCAGTACATCCGTTAAACTCCCACACATCTTGTCAGCGATCAGGTTCTTGGTGAATTTGTGCGTCGCCTTCAGGTCGAAGTGCTGCGCATTTTTGGGACTCACGACGAAGATTTCCTCGGGGTACCCTTCCTCACGCAGCTCAGAGTAGACGGAAAGCTTGGCATTCTCCGTGCAGTACTGGTAGATGCTCTTTTCACCCCCGTCTGTGTTGTCAAGGTGGGAGTAGAGGTTAATGAAGGTGTTGTGGGCCACAGTTGAGGCCACCTGAAGGACAACCCACTGGTACTTCAGAGCCAACTCCTGCCCTTGATCATAACAAAGGTGTCTATACATTGTCAACTTTTAGGATTAACCTTTCAGTCTTTCTTAAGTATAATCGTTTCTTTAAGTATAATTATTTTCATTCAAAGTGGCAAAGTAGTTTTCTGATCATTGCCATCTTTTCAAATGAACAATTCTTTGGGTATAATAATTACTTAACTTTTCTATGTAACGTTTCTTTGAGTACAGTAATTATTTGACTTTTCTCATTAACATTTCCTGAAGTATAATAATTGTTTGACTTTGCTTGTTAACGTATCTTTGAGTCTTGTTTGTTCTTTCAGTCTTATAATGGAGGTCCAGCTGATAATTAAGAGGGTGTATGTTTGTGTCGTATCTCCTCTGCTTGCCATAAGACCTGAAAATTAACGGAAACACTCATATAAATACAATGCCTTATCTGTTGTTGTTATCACCAATGCGGGCTCCACTGATAACTCTTATTTTTATATCTATTTTGAGAGATGATAATTAAGGGGGTATGACAGTGTTGTTGGTGAAGGTGAATCTGAATCAACTTCATCATTCCTCCAAAGTATTCAAAGCAACAACAGGCCACCATTATTTGTGTTCATTTGGTCCCGTTTCATGACACACGTTGGAGGAATCAAGACATTCCAGCTAATGTACCAAAAGTGTATAATTACTCCATGTGAGGGTCAGTTAATGCGAGATAAAACAACAAGGAGAAGTCCTACTAAAAATATGCAATTTCGTTCGAGATGCCTAGACAGACAACACTGCATTATTTTGAAGGAGCATGAAAGGGAGAAATATGGATGGAGATAAAGTGTTCCGGAGTTTACCCACGAGACAAATTTTAAAGGGATAGTTCACTTAATATTGGTAGTTTGGTACACTGGAGGTCCTTGATGCATCCTAACCATGCCTGAAAACAGACGCCATCAGTAGTAGCCTACTAACAATGGATCTACTGTAGCTGTTTCGTGGCATAGTTTAGAGAAATCTGAGAGCTTTAACTTCGCCAAAAAGAGAATCACCCATTAATAGGATAATAGTATACTTTTGGTACATTGGAAGCCGTGCAGATACTCGGACCCCTAAATTGATAAATATAGTTAAATCGATTGTTGTACTGTTCAGAGTTGCCAGGTGGCCGTTTTTTCGGCCAGATTACTGGAATTTTGCCGTAAAATAGAATACTAGGCCGTAGATAAATTTAGTTGTCACGGCCAATCTATTTAGCCGAATTCAGTAAATGCGTGTATTTACTTAATTAATTCATAGGCAATAAAATTATCATATTGTTCCGTGGATGTCTGTCGACGGGTAACTCTCGTTCACTTCACCTGTTCTCGACGTGTTAAGTTAGGAGTAAGGCCCGTAGTTTAAAAAAAATTAGAGGCCCTTACCGGAGCTCTATGAATTCTCCAAACTACTCCGGGCAACAAATTCCCTATAAAAAATACTTTAGAGTTCTGTGGCCTGGATTATTTTGGAGGATTCATATAGCTCCACTAAGGGCCCCTAATTTTTTTTTTAAACTACGGGCCCAAGCGCGAGTTAGCAGGGTACCCCTAAGTTCCTAACTGTTCTTCTACAGTTCCCTATTACAAGCGATTACGATTACATGCATTCAGATAAGCTTCCTAGTTATTGAGGTTGCTTCAATTTTTTAAGCTAACTTACACTACCTCTCTGTTCTGTATAGTATCATGTCGGCAAATAAATGGAAAACCAGTTATGAAAGTGGCAGAAAATATAATAAGTCATGGGAAGAAAAATATGTGTGGGTGAGCAAAGCTAGTGATGGAAGTGAAAATACATATTGTAAGCTTTGGAAGACACAACTGGCTCCTAAAGCATCACGTCTCGCAGATCATGAGAAGTCAAAAGGCTACTCAAGTAGGGTCACTGCATCGACTATGTGTAGAGTTCTGCCTGTAGATTATATGCCTAAGAAATGTGACAAAGAGAAAAAACGTATTGAGCTAGAATTTGCCGTGGCTATATTGTGTCACTGTTCGGTAGCAAGTGTCGATCATCTTAGTGAAATGATGAACAAAAATGGTAAAGGAAGTGAAATGGGGAACATAGAACTACATCGTACCAAGTGCAGCAAGTTGATTTCAAGAGTAATAGCACCAGCACTTTTTGAGGAGCTAAAAGATTATATGAAGGGCAAGAAGTATTCAGTGCTCGTTGATGAAGCAACTGATGTGGCGTCAGACAAGCATCTTTTTGTCTAGAGTGACATCAGCGTCTTCAACAAGCTTCATTATTCAGATAAAGGTACCCCCATATGTATTATGCATAACATTAATCTCATAAATATTTTTGGCCGAAAGATTTGGGCGATATCTTTAACAGTTTGGCCGTGAGGTGTTGGATTATTTGGGCGTGAACGTCTTCCACCACCTGGCAACCCTGGTTTACCTTAACGACCACACACACACACACTTTGTCACTTTATGTAACATATTTTCATATATATAACATATATTAAATCGATTGTTGAAGTACTGCAATGAATGGTCTACCAAGTGACTCGATCAGTGACTGCAAAACAACAAACCTAATAATAATGTTGTATTCCAGTTGCATAGTCTGACATTTTCTTTATGTTGAAAACCCTCGAAAATAACAGCGTGTGTACGAATTCATGTGGCCAACTGTACGAAAAGTATATATATATAATGTTTCCCAAATAGTTTCCTAATATTTTTATCTTTGCGTTACTATGTCAGAGAAATATAGTTAAATCGATTGTTGTACTGTTTACCTTAACGACCACACACACACTCACATGGGGTTATGAACTTAACACACACACACACATACACACTTTGTCACTTTATCTAACATATTTTCATGAAACATATAGTTAAATCGATTGTTGTACTCTGTTACACACACACACACACACATACACACTTTGTCACTTTATCTAACATATTTTCATGAAACATATAGTTAAATCGATTGTTGTACTCTGTTACACACACACACACACATAGGGTTAACACACACACAATTCATCTAATACCTTTTCATGAAACACGTAATAAAACTAATGACAAAATAGAACACATGTAAACACTGTACCTTACTTAATGATATATAATGATATCTCTGGGTTCCATTGCAGAAGAAGTAAACAAATACAGAGAAAAGGAACAGAGATCTTTCCCCAGCAGTGTGTGAGAGAGAACTGAACGTGAACAAATCGGGTGTGAGTGCAACTTATTGTCAGGACTCAAGGTCATCAGTCAGTCTCTTATCGAGCTGCTGTATATTATAATTGATATGCGAGGGTTTTTGTGATATATTCAAGAACATATGTGGTGCATACGATGGTGTGGTACCGGTAAGATGGCTCAATTGTTTGTCTATGGAGTCGTCGTATCGGTACCACGCCATCGTATGCACCACAAATGTTCTTGAATATGGCCCTTTGTCCTGCGTTATTTGAACATACTGTATTTTCCCGCGCTGCGAAATGCATAGTTTATTATCATTATTTTCAGAACTTCAAATTATCTGCTTTACACGTTCATCTCTCTCTCTCTCAGAATAGGATATTTCTGCTTTGCACTGTGGTCTACCCACAGAGCTATACACATACAGTAGAGCCAAGGCCATCTATAGTACTATAGTTCAAGGATGAGAGACAGTACTGTCTCTCATCCTTGCTATAGATGGCCTTGGTAGAGCGCGCAACCCCCCCCCCCCCCCCCACTGGCGTGTCACCACCGAAAGTGGGTTGGCGGCCATGATAAGTAGCCCTTCCCCTCAACCCGCCAGCCCTGGTAGCTTATGCCAGGGTAAGATATTATTTCATTTATTCGGTCTTTTATTGATGATATGGTATATTAACTACATTATAGTCACTCACAATATATGAATAAGTATTTCTTTAACCGATATATCAGTGAATGGCTGATTAAATATAAATACATTTCGGTTAAAAGGTGAAATGAGTTAGATAAACAAAACTATCGTTGGCTCTCATCCACAGTCACCTTCTTATAATATATATATACAACGTACTTAATCTCTATTATGATAAGTATTTTATGTTCACATTGTTCAGTATGAATGTATGTATGTCACACTAGAGTAATATGTGTGTATATATGCATGTCACACTAGAATGTGTGTATGTATGTATGTCACATTAGAGTAATATGTATGTATGTATATATGTCACACTAGAATAATATGTATGTATGTATGTATGTCACACTAGAGTAATATGTATGTACAGTATGTATGTACAGCCGTGGTCAAAAATAATCATCCATATAGGAGTAACTCACGTAAGATTTTGACAGCTTCCCTCTGTTCCTTAGCTGATAAACATTCCAATAAATAGGTATAGTGCCATCGTTTAATTTAATACAAACAGCTACACACTGCTTAAAACAATAAAATAATATGTGAACATGAAAACATTACACAGTAAATTGTTAAAGTTACCCATATGTGGATGATTATTATTGACCACGACTGTATGTATGTATGTCACACTAGAGTAATATGTATGTATGTCACACTAGAATAATATGTATGTATGTCACACTATAGTAATATGTATGTATGTATGTCACACTAGAGTAGTATGTATGTATGTCACACTAGAGTAATATGCATGTATGTATGAATGTCACACTAGAGTAATATGTATGTATGTATGTAAGGTAAGTGGAGGGAGAGGGAGACAGATTACAGTTATATATATTTGTCTTGTTTAATAAACCAGTTTAAGTTTAATTTCTTTGCATAATTTTCCGTATGGACATTATGTTAGCCTTGTTAATTGATTTAACAAAACCTGCATAATTAGATAACAAGATACAATGCTTTACAAATCAGGGAAATGTCAATAACTGTGGATAGAAACATTCTATACAAGTATGTATAGGAGTTCAAAGCGCGCGCCAAAGGGCATTTTAAAATGGCCGCCAAGCAGGCTGGCTGGTGACACTCCTCACCTATCTAATAACACAGGGTCGATCGCTCTATGTGTGTAGCTCTGTGGGTCTACCCAAGGATGATAGACTTTGTATAGTTCTTGGGTCTACCCCTGGATTAATACTGAAGTCTACCCTACCGCTGTGATGGCTGAAGCTCGAGGCAATATTTCCGACACGTCCGATTCTGTCCCCCCACCGCACATCCCTGGACCTTGGCACCACCTGGCTGTTACTTCCACCCCACGAGTGCAACCTCCATGTTCCCGGCGGCTTCCTGCAAGGTTATGACTCTGCCATTGCACGGGAACTGAATGAAACTGTATCACCATGTGCGAGTGCCAAGTTTCGCACTTTAACCTACACAGAGTGGCATGAGGAAGATGAGGATGTTGCCATATCTGTTGCCTCCCACACTGCAATTCCAGCAACTTTATTATTGCCTAATGTGTCGGGACCCTGCATTCCTGATTATGCATTTCCGTCTACGAGTGGTGTAAATTGGGGGACATTGTTTTGTCATCCATTGTAGCTGGCCACGTGCATGGATGATGGATCGAAGGAGGCACATTAATACTCTTGCCCCTTCCCCATCCACCTCCACCCGCCACCCACACCCACACCAGTGACACCATTGCCTTGCCACCCCATCACCCCTTAGAAATAGGAGGAGAAGGAGGTTAAATTAATTTCTCCTCTTCCTCTTCATCCAGCAACTCGTCGCCACGAAAACGTGCTGGAAGAGGAAGAGGAAAGGGTTTGTGGTAAGTTAAACGAGGTTGAATGAAAACACGTCACGTTAACACCAATCCCCTTATAAATTGGATTGTTGATTAATTGAGTATTGGAATTGGGGCAAAACCTGTTAAACTTCTGGTTCATTTTCTTATGTATTCGTCCGCCTGGACATGTGACTGAGGTGAGGAGGGCTGTTTGGGGAAGACCTTAGAGGCTTAGACGGACTCGGACAGTCTGACACACTGACATACTCAGGGGACTTTGAGACTGGGTCGTGGAGAGAGCAGAGTCAGCAGACGTATTGTTTGAGCTCTCCTCTATAGCTGCCAGGGCCTGCGGCACCAGCAGTAGTTCTATTTTTTCACCCTTCTGGTGACATTAGGCTAGCTAGTATTCAGTCACTATTCATTCCCTCCCTAGCTGTTAGTAGATACAATAGGTGTTTATATCTAAACACGAAGATTAACTTTGTCCCCTGCCTATGGTGGATTCCTCCACTGATCGCTCTGGTCTGTGTGAATTAACACAGTCGGACCAGCCTAGTGTGGGTTTGAGAGGTTAATCTCAGACATTAGTTGATTAGGGCTGGTAAAATCCTTTGCTGGTGATTTTTTCCCTCTTCTCCCCAACCTTGCCCTCCCCTCCCCTCCCCCGTATTGCGGAGAGGGGAGACATGACCGACCACCTCCATGTAATATCGAACCACGGAATGATGGATGAAATGGGACACGAACACTCCTTGACATTGACGTAAAAAATGCTTCATCCCGAGCGGAGCGCGAGCGAAATGAGTCTTCTAAATGTTCAGACATTTTTCTTGCCCCTGATTTTGGAAATCTTTTTGGCCTGGTGGTCAACCTCAGTTCTTGTGCCCCAGATTTTGGAAAATGTCCGAACCTAACTCCTCCTAGATCATAGTCATCATACCAGATATCATCACCAAACTTTCAAGGAAGATATCTGGAAACTCCCTCTCTAAATAGACAGCAGCTCATACGAACCCCAATGATTGAACCACCAATGAACTTCAGTCACGCAGAGAAAATGTAAAATTCCAAGTCACAAATTATATTCAGTAATTTTTATTGATTTGTCTAATAATGTATCCAGTAGCCTACTTAACACATTAATTATTGATGAATATTCATGTCAATATTTCTGTTGTTATGTGTCCTGCATCAACGAGGTTTGCATTATTGTTATATTAAAGCTCATAAAAAAGAACACAGTTTAAAACTGCTGACTTACTAATTATAGGAAGTATTTAGAAAAAGAATACCGCCATTAAATCGTTATCACTTCTCTGAAATATCGGCAAACTACTTATGCAGTCACTCACAAACACAATCACTAAAGTATTAATTGTTTTATCTTTACGTAAGTCCTTGATGTCGGAGGCTAAATACAGTAGATTATTCACATGACTCGATAATTATGATACATAGCATAACTGTAATAAACATGGATCAGATAATACAGTACAATCTAAATGCATATAATTATGAATCCTTTTATTTGAACCGAAGCTTTAATCTGCTATGGCCAAGGCACACTGTTTGTACACTTATGTATCACTACAATATATTGAAAACATAATACACATTGACGGAAACAGTATATCTACTGCTAAGCATTGTAAAGTTATTGAAAAGCAATATATAATACCTTGGACACCACACAAAATGTAGCATGAATAGGACCAAGGATGTTTTGTTTTAATGTAAAACATTATGTCATTCCTTATTTTAGTGTTTCATTTCCGATATCTGTAGTTCTGTACCCATAGGCTGCACAACAAAGTTAAACAAACCGTTGTATCGGAAAAATTAATAGTAACAGTGCAATAGTTGATATCTTTCCCATGAAGGTATTTATTTACCTCCATGATCTTTCCCACCTATATCGGTGTCTATCTCTGGCAGCCACCACTACGCCAGCGCCGCCCTGGTGGAGAACCAACCAACTATGTATTATAATCATACAGTTAGCCCCTCCATCTTAATATAGCAGCTCACACGCACGCTCATTCCATCAGCTGTTGGATGTAAACAAACCCTGCCTCACTAGCAAAGGGAGAGTCTAGAGAGAAAGGGAGAGGGGAAAATGTTAAGATAAAAGAATTAAAAGGAGAGAGGGAGGAAACTGCAACATTAAAAGAGGCAGAACAATGAAAATGGTTGAATAAACTCTGCGCCAAGTATGTGTGTGTGTGTGTGTGTGTGTTTGTGTGTGGTGATAAGATGATTTGACGTTTTAAATAATGTGAACAATGCCGGAACTGCTGCTGGTCTGCTGATTTGGAAATAATGTAGTGCAATGGAGGAAATAAATAAAGCAAATACGTGATATATATATAGAGAGAGAGATACGAAATTTGGAAAGAGTGGGGAAGAAGAATAGGAAAAGGAATCTTGAGAGGAAGAAAGAGAATAAATAAGGAAAGAGAGATAGGAAGAAAAATAAAAGAAATTTGGAAAGAGGAAAAAAGGAGAATAAAGTAAGAAATTTCAAGAGAAAAATTTTGGAAAGAGAGAAGGAATAAATTTTTTTTTAGTTCAGTAGTATTTTTACGCAGACAACAAAACGAACCAACCAAGTAAGTGTTCAATATATTCTAATGTTTATATATTTACTAAAGGGGGTAAAACAATTTTGGGTAAATATTGAAAGAATTACCGTTATTGCGTACGTTTTTTCTACCTTCATTACCCACTTATTTAGACCATTCTAAGACTCTTTTCGGTAAATATTGAATGAATTACCGTTATTGCGTACGATTTTTCTACCTTCATTACCCACTTATTTAGACCATTCTAAGACTATTTTCTTCTATGGCATTTTCTCCGCAAATGCCCCATTTCCAAGATAGGGCATATTCAAATCGGGCATTTTGAAATTAGCCTGACCTTACCTGACCTGACCTAACCTAACCTAGACCGCATCAGACTACCGGGACCTAACCTGGGCAAACTACCGTGACCTAACCTGGGCAAACTACCGGGAAATAATCGTGATAAAGTACAATAAATGACAGGGGTAAAATACTGGGACCCAGCCGGATCTGGCAACACTGCTACAAAACGGTAATTCTTTCAATAAATACCCAATTGTACTTCTATGGCATTTCCTCCGCAAATGCCCCATTTCCAAGATAGGGCATATTCAAATGGGGCATTTTGAAATTAGCCTGACCTTACCTAACCTAACCTAGACCGCATCAGACTACCGGGAAATAATCGTGATAAAGTACAATAAATGACAGGGGTAAAATACTGGGACCCAGCCGGATCTGGCAACACTGCTGCAAAACGGTAATTTTTTCAATAAATACCCAATGGGGTTGGTGGTGGTAAATCTGAAGATCTTCCACACAAATTCTTCCAAGTAACAAGAGGCCAACATTATTTTCTTTCATCTGCTGGTCTTGTTGTTGTTTAATGGTAGCCTATACTTTGGAGGAATCAGCAGGGCACTCCAAAAGTATACCTATATAGTAAAGTATATTATCTCCTTAGGCCCTTAACGCAGTACTGGAGAGAGAGAGAGAGAGAGAGAGAGAGAGAGAGAGAGAGAGAGAGAATAATATAAAGTGCCTATCACACCGGACTGCTTCCCCCAACTTTGCGTTTCGTCTGACCTACTTGGCCAATCTGACTCATCTGAGGGACATTTTGCCCGACCAACCGCGGTCCCCAGGTTTAATTAAATGTTACCAAGAGTTGCCCATTTCACCCAACCTACTCCTGAGTCAAAATATGTGTCTATACTTTTTCCCTTGATTTAAAATATTGATAGCACTTGATAAAATTTGAAATGTAGACCATCATGTACAATTTATTACAAGAAAATGTGTGCATGATAATAACTATCTATGCGATATATTTATTTCAGTCATATAACGCTGATATGATATTTATTTACAAATCGCAGCATCACCGTTAATGCTGTTGCAGCTGTTGTCAGGTAGTGAGGCAGCAGTTAACCTCCTCTGTTGTCCGTCTTTATGAATATTCAACATCGACCAGTCAAGACCTGCCCAGGATGCAACACATATCGTAGAGTTATTATTATTACATGTTCTGCATGTCAACGTTACTTATAGTTACTTTACGTAAAGTATAATATTTCGAGTGTAAATTCTGAGCACGTAATATGTTGCTAGAACATGACACAACAATAGTTGACCATAATTTACTATAGGCTCATCCCTAAATGTTTGTTATTGTAATTTTCTTATTAGCCTGTGACGATGACAATTTTTGTCAATAATAATAGTTTCCAAAGTTATGGATAGTGGTAGTTGTATCAATTATTGTCAGTAGGCCCAGTTTCCTTTCATCTCCGACGAAAGGTAATAGAATAGCCTATAGATTGATCATTTCATAGTGAACTTTCACAGCCTCCAGTGTTCACATTACTATGTGGTCACTGACAGATTGACCAAACATGGCAACATAAATTATCATAAGTCGAGAGTGTGCCAGGAGCCGTCCCTCTACACACACACACACACACACCTTAATTGCCCTGCATTACTGTGACATTTACTAGGCCAGATTCACTATGTAAGGGGCCTTGATCTGACCAATGTGACTGTTGCTGTAAGAATGTATAGTACTGAAAACACACACAATGACAAAGGATTCTCCTTTCCACCACAATGTTGTGGTAAAAAATAACAGTCATATTTGTTTTGGAGTAGTATTTATACCGTTAGTTTATATGTTGGTGTTAATTGTATTATTACTTTTACTAGCCTCCCCCCCTCTACAATCTACTTCCCTACACCACCACACCACTACCATCCCTCACCCTACACCCCCTCATCCCCCAGCACCCTCCCCTAAACCCATACTGACAAGGGTTTCGGGTAAGAGAGTCGAAACTAGCGGTTCACACCTTGTAGGGTACACACATTGACAACGCTGAGTGATGAACGAGGCAGGGGAGGAAACTGTACGTTGAATTGTTGACACGAACTCACACATTCAGTTCCTGTCATTGTGGCACGCACGCGGCTGGCCAGCCCGGCCCAGACTGTACTGGTAGGACTATAGTATTCATTAAGAAATAATATGTTACCGTCCTGTTTACAATATATTAAGTGTTCTCTGATCTCAAAAAAATTGGTAAAGTAATGTTCATTAGTCTCTCAACGCATATATATACATGTATATCAATTCTGCCAATATTTTTTATTCATGTGAAAAAAATATCTTGTTATGTGAGTGTGATAATGAGGGTCAAAATGCAATAACTTTAACATGCCAGGTACGATAAGGCAACGCTGGAGAGAAGTCATCACTCATCAGTAAGTGTGACAGGGAATATCTGTAGTATCACTAGTATGTAACCCACACCAACTGAGAAAGGGAGAGAGGTAATCAATATGTGTGTACACGTATTGACAAAGACTGTGTGTGTATGACTATTCCTATACCTATAGTAGCAAACAGAGCTGTAAATAGGTTATATAGGCTATATGTATTATAATATTATGTACAGTCACGAGCATAAGTTTCTTTACCCCCATGGCGAGAATGAGGTCGAAGTTGTGGTTGGAGAAGGGCCAGGCAAACGAACACTGGGGGTCAGTATCTCATGACAGTGTAAAATTTGTTGTATTCAAGTGAACACCTCTAGTGACATGAAGCATCATCCGAACATTATGAACTGGTTCATTTTTGTTCGTCTAGTCCATATCCAATCACGACTTCGACCTAACTCTCGCCAGGGAGGTAAAGAAACTTATGCTCGTGACTGTACTATGTTGTCCTTCCCTTACATTTTTTCAACGGTCCTTCCTTTCCTGCTCTTTCCTTCGTGGTTAGCCTACTGTCCCTCTTTTCCTTCTGTTTCCTTTGTGTTTGGTGTCCCTCATTATCTTCTTTTTCCATCTCCTTCCTTCGTGATTGTGTGTTATCCCTCCTTTCCTTCCATTACCTTCGTGTTTACTGTGCCTCCTTTCCTTCCATTACCTTCGTGTTTACTGTCCCTCCTTTCCTTCTATTTCCTTCGTGTTTGCTGTCCCTCCTTTCCTTCTATTTCCTTCGTGTTTACGGTCCCTCCTTTCCTTCTATTTCCTTCGTGTTTACGGTCCCTCCTTTCCTTCTATTACCTTCGTGTTTACGGTCCCTCCTTTCCTTCTATTTCCTTCGAGTTTACGGTCCCTCCTTTCCTTCTATTTCCTTCATGTTTACGGTCCCTCCTTTCCTTCTATTACCTTCGTGTTTACGGTCCCTCCTTTCCTTCTATTTCCTTCGTGTTTGCTGTCCCTCCCTCTCTATATCACCTTCTCCTTCATCCTACAGGGTATTCCAGGCCAAGGGTGGTCTTCCCTCACCCTCATATCAATCACAGGATTTTAAAGGGATATTCTCATGTTGGTAAATTGGTAGGCTACTGATTCCTCTAGTGGGTGTGTATATGGAGTCATCGTACCGGTACCACACCATCATCAACACCACGAATATTCTTGCATACATACGGTCCTTCAAGTTTACCCAAGTCATTTATTTGCTAGTGTGTGGGTTAGACTTTCAAGGGGACTTCTTGAGTGGGTCTTGGTATGCACTGATTATGTAGGGGTCTGTTATAGGTGGGTAAGTTATACGTCTCTCTCTCTCTCTCTCTCTCTCTCTCTCTCTCTCTCTCTCTCTCTCTCTCTCTCTCTCTGTGTGTGTGCGTGTGATTCCAAATAAGCAGGTCTGTGAAATTAGATAATGATAATAGTGACCTTGTCCTGCCAATCAAACCAGTAATAACACTTGCCCTCTCTCTCTCTCTCTCTCTCTCTCTCTCTCTCTCTCTCTCTCTCTCTCTCTCTATCTCTCTCTCTCTCTCTCTCTCTCTCGTTTAACCACTAACACTGACCTGGGTTTCGTAAAAGGGTAGTACAGTGTGGGTGGTGGTAAATCTGATGCAAATAATTCCTCCAAACCAGGTCTATTCCAAGCAACAACAAGGACAAGACGTAATTATATTTGTTAATCTGGTCCTGTTGTTTCCTGGCATATATAGGATACTTTGGAGGAATCAAGGCACTCCAATGTACCAGAAGTGTATTACCCTCCTTATAAGCTTGGAGAGAGAGAGATAGAGACAGTAAACACGAAGGATATACTATGAAGGGACAGGGAGAAGGTGATGGAGGTGGGACAGCAAACACGAGAGAGAGAGAGAGAGAGCGCATACTCACACACACACATAAACAGAGAGAGAGAGAGAGTATACACACAAAAACTCACACATACACAGAGAGAGAGAGAGAGAGAGGGAGGGAGGGAGGGAGAGAGAGAGCATACACACACATACACAGAAAGAGAGAGAACACACACACACATACATACATACATATACACATGACCAGTTTGTTAATATTCAGAATTGGTTTGATGATAAATAGAGGCTGTATAATAGGTAATGTATGGTGTGTGCATCTGTGTGTGTCGCATACACAAACTATGACGTGTGTGTGTGTTTGTGTGTGTGTGCATCCTATATATACTGTGTCAGGTACGAATGTGTGTGTGTGTGTGTATGTTTGATGATAGAGGCTGTATAAGAGGTAATGTATGTGTGTGTCTGTCTCGCATACACAAACTTTATAGGACTCTCTCTCTCTCGCTCTCTGTATGTGTGTGTGTATGTATGTATGTTCTCTCTCTCTCTCTCTCTCTCTCTCTCTCTCTCTCTCTCTCTCAACCTTCTCCCTGTCCCTCCTTTCCTTGTATTTCCTTCGTGTTTGCTGTCCCTCATTTCCTGTGTATGTGTGTGTGTGCATGTACACGATATCATACTTGTGTATGTATGTATGCATGTTGTATGATATGGCTCTCACGAATCTTGGGTAAGACGAAAAGACTGTATGTAGGCTATGTATGTGCGTGTGTATGTATGTATGTATGTATGTAGCCTATGTATATATGTATGTATGTTTTATAGAAGGTGTATACCAGTGTTTCCCAAACTTTTTTAGTACGTGACCCCTTACAGCTGTACCAAACCTGTCATGACCCCCACATTTATAACCCTTCTAAAATCGTACTAATTTTAAATGGCACAAATATATTTTAACATTTTAAATATTAATCACAGCATTGAGAAAAATAAAATCTCCATTGATCTTTATCAATGTTTATTAACAATGACTGATTTATTAACATTTTAATCAGTTATTAGACCCTCCATGACCCCCAGTTTGGGAACCCCTGGTGTATACGGTCGGTTGGTGAAAGTGTGTCATTCCGAATACAAATTATAACCTAAGAGGAAGGAAATTGACACACACACACACACACACCTTGCTAAATATATACTAATCTCTCACTCTCTCTCTCTCTCTCTCTCTCTCTCTCTCTCTCTCTCTCTCTCTCACACACACCTTACTAAATATATACTAATCTTTATATATATACACACACACACTTTACTAAATATATACTAATCTTTTTATACACACACACACACTCACACACACACAAAACTCTTTCTAAATACCAATCCTGTTACACACACACACACACACACACACGCAAGTTAAGTAGGCTACCCTCTTATAATTTCCTACAAGCAACCTATGTTTGTGTTATTCATTACCATACAAACTAATTACTGAGCCAGTGTTATAAGGGTATAGAGTGTGTGTTAATTCTTACCTATTTTGTTCTTACCTATTTGTATCTTTACAGGATTGAGTCAAGCTCGTAGTAATGTCCCGTATTTTAAAACACAATTATCATATTTTTCTTTAAAGTTATGTATGTTTTTGTCACACACCACTTCTTCTGGTGTGTGTGTGTGTGTGTGTGTGTTCCCAGGCTTGTGTTAGTTAGAGTGTGTGTGTGTGTGTGTGTGTGTGTTCCCAGGCTTGTGTTAAAGTGTGTGTGTGTGTGTTCCCAGGCTTGTGTTAGAGTGTGTGTGTGTGTGTGTGTGTTATACTAGTGATTTTTACTGTGCTTGTGTTAAAAAGTTACAAGTGGTAAATTCATTCCTTTTCAGCCATATTATCGAGGGGGAATACCATACTACATAAACATCAATATTTACACTCACTGGCAACTGAATACTGACTGCTTTTGCGGGTTTGCCAAGTCACGTGTAGTCACCAGTGTTGCCAGATATAGGGAAATTACCTTGATTGAGGGTATTTTCTGTGCTGTCTAGGGTAAAATTGTGTAAATGCTGAAGTAACTCCCTCCCCCCCACCAACAACAATAAAACTACAGTATTACAAACAGACGTGAATAGATTTACTATTTTATTAAAATTCAGTCATTTCATTGATATATAGGCTAAGTTATGTTAAATAATAATGCTTACACTATTTTACCCCTGAAAAAAAATCTAGGGAATATATAAGGTAAACAGGGTAAAGTTGGGGAGATTAGTCTAGGGCAAAAATTTTTATGGGGAATATTTTACTGATTTTCTGGCAGGTGGATGGATAACCCCGGAGGCCCCGGATTGCGGATTTCTGCGGAATGGCTCAGTGTTATTCAGACGTGGTTGGGGGATATTGTCGTGTGCCGTGGCTGAGAATATCTATGGGGTTCCAATATAACCCAGGACTGTGTGTAGCCTACCGTTATTTTGAGCTGTGTACTAATTATTGTTATTGCGAACCGTGATTTGAACAGTACCGTGATTTGAACTGGTGGTGTACAGTACCTGCATTTGGTACATAGAGTAAGTGTATAAAAACCGTAGCCTACTTTACCTAGCTATAATGATAATACAATAAAATTACAATTAATAATAACTGTATATATGATTATCGTAAGTTATGGAAAAATCTTGTTTGTTAATTATTGTATTTACATGTTTAATTAGCGGGGTAATGCACTTTTTTCATCTAGTAACACTCCTAAATCTTTCACTTTGTTTCTTACATCCAGCGTACTACCATGCACTCGTAAACTTGTGATAACCAATCTTCTAAGATTGGTCTTCTTTCCAACGACCTATTATAACACTCAGTTTTACCTGGATTTAGCTTGAGTTGTTTCAAATCCATCCAATCCTTAATGTCGGACATAATAACACTCAAATTCACCTCTGCATCCACCACATTATTTATAGACATATAAAACTGTGTATCATCAGCAAATAGTTTGAAGTTAGCACCATGTTTCTCAAGTATATGTGATAGTTTGATAGTGTAGATACAGAAGAGAATAGGACCCAGTACACTCCCCTGAGGGACTCCTCTTCGCAGGGGTTTATTTCTTGAAAAAAAATTCCCAACCTGTACACAATATGTTCTATATTTTAAATAACTTTCCAGATAGGCCAGTACATTCCCCTCAACACCTATAAACTTTAAATCATCTAGAAGTATACTATGCACTATAGTCTGTCTCAGGAAACTTGAGGGAGAGATTTTAAGAAAGCCTTTGCCAAGATCGGAACACAAGTGACAGTGTGAAGGATTAAAAGGTCCCCTCGGGAGTCTGAACATGCCTCCTTCCCTTTTCCTTTCCTATAACACACATACACACACACTGTGCTGGAATGTGTAGCCTTTGTTTATCCGTTTATCCAGCAGGGAGCAAAATAAGTTGAAAAATTATGCTTGGGTTGTAGAGATAAAACTAATCATGGGATATTCTTCCAGATAGTCTCATTGGAAGGAAGATGTCTGAATAAATGAGTGAAGCACGTGGCTCACGCCGGAACAGAGAAGGGCGGTGTGGCGGATGAGGGTGGGGGGGGGGGGGAGTAACTGGGGTTGACCACCGTCAGGTTTGAGGAGTGTTGAAGGATGGGAGCGGTCAGGTGGGAATATGGGGAAGGTTAATGTTAATCAGTTTTCATCTTAAGTATTTTCCATGCAGATTGCTATGATAAAATTGTTATGCAGATTCCATAGGATTGCTATGATAAAATTGTTATGAAAAGACATAAACTGATTTGTAATAGTTTTAATAGTAGCATGTCCTAAGTAAATATTTAAATACTCTTAAATTTGAAAATATAATCTCTCTCTCTCTCTCTCATCTAATCCATCTTCACTGCTGGAATCATTCGCCACGTTAATGACAAATTCTTCCACCAGGTGTTTGCGTACAATGTCATTTCTAATATGTTCCTGCTCTAATTTTCTCGTATGCTCCATACATTTTTGCCAATTTTCTGGTGTCACTTTCGCCACTGCATTTCTGGTTATTTCTTCCACCACACGCATTGTCTGATTATTATTGGAATTCTTTTTTCTGACTTCCTCTTTCACCTGAGCCCATATAAGTTTTATGGGATTAAATTCACTGTGGTAGGGCGGAAGTCGTAATACTTCATGTCCATAGTCTTTTGCTATATTGTCTATTTCATATTCTTGCCTGTCTTTGCTTCTTTCCACCAGATGTAGCAGCTCAAGCTTGGAGTGTTGTGGGTTGCATTGAATGTTGTTCTTACTGTCCGAGTCATTGTCCCTGGCCAGCCTGTATTTCCTGTCATACTTTGGAGGAAACGAGGAGCTCAAATTTATTATAGTCTACCAAAGAATCTTCCCTTAATTAACCCTAACTTCGTTTTTATGTCAATCAAGAAGGTGAATCTGTACATACATAATATTTAATTGCACACTATCACCTTGCATTGCTGCCAGGATTATATTATTGTTTTATGTGTGTGTAATTGACTGACTATATAACACCTACAGAGAGACTTACACACACACAGACAGACAAAAAAGAGAGAGACTGACCGACTAACACACACAAGCACGCAAAGCGAGAGTGAGTGTGTGTGACACAGAACTAGACCGTGACACAGACAAGATGCAGGAGAGAGAGCGAGTGAAAATTTTATTACCTAACTCGTGCCAACCAAGAGAGAGAGAGTGGTTGACACACACACACAGACTGATCAACTAACACACACGCACATTACTGACCGACTGACTGACTGCTTCCTTAACACACACAGAAGGGGGGGGGGAAGGTGATTTGATTGACTAAAACACACACACACACACACAATTTGCTGTGTTGTCAGCATTGTGTGGGTTTGCTTAATTACCGACTCCTTATATTCAACACCAACAATTTCTGACCGTGAGTGAAGTACAGTTTCCTCCCCTGCCTCGTTCATCACTCAGCGTTGTTAATGTGTGTAACCCATGGACCTATATTATACCTCCATGGTGTAACCTACAAGGTGTGAACCGCTAGTTTCGACTCTCTTACCCGAAACCCTTGTCAGTATGAGTTTAGGGGAGGGTGCTGGGGGATGAGGGGGTGTAGGGTGAGGGATGGTAGTGGTGTGGTGGTGTAGGGAAGCAGATTGTAGAGGGGGGAGGGCAGTAAAAGTAATAATATAAAACTAACTTATAAACTAATAGTGTAAATAATACTCCAAAACAAACACGATGTTTTTACCACAACATTGTATGTTCTCATTTCATATATATTTCTGTCCGTCTCTCGTTGTAAAAATAATAATAACAATAAATAAATAATGGATATGGAGTATTGACAATGACGAAGATAATGTATTAATCACTGTGGTATTAATATTAACCACATTTTTTATTATTTACAGCGACAAGAACAAAATACATTCACATTTTTATACACTATATTATATTTCACACGTGTTATGCCATTGTTTTTGTTTAGAATATGTATATATATATATATATATATATGTATAATTTTAGTTATTTTTCATTTTATTTTCAGAGGCAAAATGGGTGATGATAATGATAGAGAAGTAACCTTACACATGTTAGGTAAGGATGGAAGGGACAAACACCAACAACAACAACACGAAGACAGCAGCAGGGAAATAGAAGGAGATGAAGAAGATGATGATGAAAACAAGTACATATATTACCCTCCTACTGACATACTACTAACACCAGTGAAGGAAGAAGAAGATGGAGAAGGAAGGGAAGGAGACACAACAACAACACCCACATCACCACCAGAGGTTTTGGAGAGTGCCATTGAGAAGAGAGCCAGACGTATATCTCATCTTGTGGCTTACTTCACGACTTTCATTATGTCCATTGGATTCTCTATAGTGCTGACTGGAGTGTGGCCATACTTACAACAGGTAAATTGTAATATTAAGGGGGTGCGGGAATAGGGGGACAGGCTTGGGGGGGGGGGGTGCGGGAGTAGGGGGACAGGCTTGGGGGGGTTTAGGGGGGTGCGGGAGTAGGGGACAGGCTTGGGGGGGTGCGGGAGTAGGGGACAGGCTTGGGGAGGTTTTGGGGGGTGCAGGAGTAGGGGACAGGCTTGGGGGGGGGGGTTAGGGGGGTGCGGGAGTAGGGGGACAGGCTTGGGGGGGTGCGGGAGTAGGGGACAGGCTTGGGGGGGTTAGGGGGGTGCGGGAGTAGAGGGACAGGCTTGGGGGGGTTAGAGGGGTGCGGGAGTATGGGACAGGTTGGGGGGTTGGTGTGTGGGAATAGGGGACAGGCTTTCTACCCACCCCAAGCCTTTCCCCCTATTCCCGCACCCCCCAAACCTGTCCCCTACTCCCGCACCCCCTTAATGCAGCCTCACACCCGCTGATCTCTTTCTTCTATGTTGTTCTTTATTTACTCTTATTCGCATTAGCCTGCTTTAATTACACCGTTTTATTACTATACGTAGGTAAACCACAACAATTATTAAGACTTATTACACTATTGAAAGGCTATGCTATGCTATGCTGAGTTTATCCTTTCCTGACTGTATACCGGTAAGTTATCTATAGTACAACAGGTGATATCACACTTTCAATACCAACCAATATCTTACAGGTTGGGTGATAGCAGCTGAAATAATAAACCATTTCTACTACTAGTACTACTACAATAATAATAATAATAATAATAATAATAATAACAATAACAACAACAACACACTACTACTATAATAATAATAATAATAATAATGATAATAATAACACTCTACTACTATAATAATAATAATAGTAATGATAATACGGTACTACAATAATAATAATAATAATAACACTACTACTACTACAATAATTATACTAATAACACACTATAATAATGATAATAATAATAATAATGTTGTTTCAGTTAGAGCCTGGTGTCAGTAAGCAATCATTGGGTTGGGTGATAGCAGCCAACCCACTCGGTCAAATGATTGCATCACCTCTACTTGGTCTATGGGGAAACAAGGTGGGGTCTAGCAGGTATGTGTGTGTCTATTATGTGTATATGTGTGTGTGTGTGTGTGTGTGTGTGTTAAAATGATGTAATAGGCTATGTGTGTATTTTAATATAGTGTGATATGCTTGTGTTTAAAAAGTGCTTAGAGAAAGAGAAAGAGTGCATGTGTGTGAGTTTTAAAATGATGTAATATGTGTGTGTTTAAAAAATGTGTGGAGAGAGATGATTGATTGATATTATTAGGCGCCGCAACAGAAGGTGGTGATAAAGAGGTGAGACAGCAAGCAGGAATTAAATGCAGTAGAAAGAAAAGAGGGACAGGGAAGGAATAACATTACATTAAACTATTATATTAAGTCATGTGTTTGTGTGTGTTAGTTTTAACTGTTCGTTTATCAATTCAAATGTGTGTCTGTTAATAATCAACTTTGTGTGTGTGTTTGTGTGTGTTAATTCCAACTGTGTGTGTGTGTTTGTGTGTGCTAATTCCAACTGTGTGTGTTAATCATTCCAACTGTGTTTGTGTGTTAATTCCAACTCTGTTTGTGTGTTAATCATTCTAACTGTATGTGTTTGTGAAAATCATGGGTATGTCTCAAACTAGTTACTAAAATAATATATATATATATATATATGATTGGAACTTGTATAGGTAGGTTATTCTCTCTCTCTTCTCTCTCTCTCATCCAAATATTTTGTGTATATAGGCTACCCCCCTCTCTCTCTCTCTCTCTCATTAACACATTTCCCCCATTCTTCCCAACCAACAGAGGTGCCTTCCTGCTGACAGTGTTTACCTTCAGCCTTGGCAACGGGCTCTATGCTGTCTTACATTGCTTCGGTACAGCAGCAAAAACTGTTATGATATTCTCAAGATTCATGGTCGGCATTAGTTCAGGTATGGTTGTGCATTTTTTTTTTTATGTGTATAATTAGTTCAGAAATTGTTATGCATTTTTGTATATGTGTATAATTTGTTCAGGTATTGTTATGTATAATGTATGTGTCTATCTATCTATCTATAGCTCCGACCCCTCGTTTCCTCCGCGAACTCCCTTTCACTCTCGGCCAGCAACACAGTGTCATCTGCAAATACGCTTGCAACTAAGGACCAATCTACTCCATTCAACCTCAGTTTCGCACCCAGGCCCTCCACCTTAGCCTTCATCTCTCTCATGCAACCATCCATAAAGATATTGAACAACCATGGTGACATGACACACCCCTGCCTCAATCCTACACTGATATCAAAGTTCTCACTCAAATCACCCTCAACCCTCACACCTTTTGTACAGTATCTAATATCCTAGTTTGAGTTTCCTTCCACCCTGTAATGTCCTACTTCCATATTTCATATGTCATTAGAGTGCCATAAGGTCCTTCAGGGCCTGATGCTAAATTCTTTAAATAATTTATATAATCATCTTTGCAGCCAACATTGCCTTGATTTGTTCATACACACACACATATTTTTTCTCTCACTAACCAGCAGTACAAACATGCTCTCTCTCTCTCTCTTTTAACCAATGCAGACACACACACTCTCTATCCAAAAATACTGTACATTATATTTTATTATTATTTTCAGCGAACATTGCTCTGATCCGTTCATACATAGCTGCCTCCACCAGACTGAAGGAAAGGACAACAGCAGTGTCACTTACATCAGCTTCTCAGGGACTAGGATTTATATTTGGTCCAGGTGTGTGTGTGTGTATGTATGTGTGCATTGTAAAGTGATATGACTAAGGTTATATGTGTATGTGTGTGCATGTATGTTCATTTCTGTGTGTGTGTGTGTAACTCCTGTATAACTCTTTCTATCTATATGTGTGTGCATGTGTGTGTTTATGTATGTATGTGTGTTCATGTGTATGTGCAACTCCTATATTACTCTATCTCTATATGTGTGTTCATGTACAGTATGTGTATATGTATGTGTGTGTGTAAACCTGTTTCAACACCTTCATTACCCACACCAGAAAGCCAGACAACCTTGACAGTCATATACAAACACACAACAACAACACTCCAGATACACATATTAAGTGTATGATATTCAGTACATGTAGTAGGCCCTCCATATAAGTTGATTACATTTATCACTTCTCTCCTTTTAACACAGTAAATCAGTAACTTAGTCTATATGGTAATGAATAACATAAGCCTGGGAACACACACACACCTTTCAACACTGGCATACTTTGGAGAAATCAAGGCACTCCAATGTACCAAGAGTAATGAATAACATAAGCCTGGGAACACTCACACACACACACCTTTCAACACTGGTATACTTTGGAGGAATCATGGCACTCCAATGTACCAAAACTATACTATTATCCCTTTAAGAAATACATTATTGCTGTGTGGTACCAGTACGATAACTCCATAGACACACACACACACACACTACAGAGCCATCATACCGGTACCATATCATCGTCAACACCAACACCACATAATTATATTTCTACACCACATTCCCGTATTAATATAAATATTTTCCCTAGCCATACAGGCAGCGCTTGCAGTCGCATTTACAACGCCAAACAGCAACACAGCACACCAAGAAAATAACACCCTAATGATGGAGGGGTTGGAGGGACTAGAGGGATCGATGGAGGGGCTGGAGGGACAGGGGTTGGAGGGACCGATGGAGGGATTGGAGGGAGAGAGTGTTACATCTGGTTTGGTGTGGAATATGTACACAGCCACTGGTTGGATTGGTGTTGTACTTGGCATCATTAACTTTATCTTATTCATGCCGTGTATATTCAAGGTAATGTAGTAATAAAGCATAATATTATACAGGATTGACATTTTTGAGATAATGATCACTCCAAACTATTCCCAACAGCAGACCACCATTATTTTTGTAAATCTGGTCTTGCTGTTGTTTTCTGGCATAATTTGGAGGAATCAATGTACCATAAGTATACTACTATCCCCTTAAAGGGCAATATTATACATGATTGCCATACATTTTTCAAGTACTTTTGACCACAAGAATTGGTACACACATGCTGTTAGGTCCATTTATTTCATTGCTGTGTCTTTCATGCCCTGTATATTCAAGGTAATGAAGTTGTTGTGGTATATAGTGGTAGATAAAAGGCTACAAGTGATAAATTAAATCATATTATATATCAACAGGAACGCAGAATCGCGGCCAAGGAAGCTGAACTACAGATGCGCAAAACCCATGACAACAACATCAACAAACTACCCGAACCCGACCGCCTGGCCTTGGTAACTGTACTATCATCATTTTTCATATTCCTGATGGTGTATGTGCTGCTTGAGACGCTGCTGGTACCCATGTGTATCGATCTGTATGCATGGAGTGACGAGGTGGCAGTAACAGTGGTGGGCATCGGGCTTAGTATCGCCGGGGCAGGATCCGTCCTGACCTTCATACTGGCCGGATGTCTGTCCAAACTATACGATGAGAGGAAGGTATATGTGTTCATGGGCATATTACCCATGATGCTAGCTATGTTAATACATTTTCCCATGGGGTCAACATATCCTAAGATTAAAAATTGTACTATTGTTACTACAACACCGATGACTACACTACCACTTAATATTACCACGACACCGATGCCTACCATACACACACTACCACTAAATTTAACCACTATCACTGCAGCACCTACCATACACACACTACCGCATAATACGGCAGATGAAGATACAATTGACCCCATAGCTAATACAACAACGCTACGACGACGACACACAACGATGGGGGACAACACCTGCAGCGATGTGGGGTGTCCGTCAGAACAGGAATGGTGCTTCAACACACCAATCATCGAGAAGCCGCAGCTGGTGGTGGCAAACATAGTTGCTCTGTTCGGTTACCCCATCGCCTTCACCCTAGCCAGTGCCTTATTCTCAAAGATCCTGGGCCCCCAACCCCAAGGTTTGTGGATGGGGATATTGACAAGCACCGGGAGTCTGTCACGCATCACCGGACCCATACTGGTGACCTATATGTATACATCATTGGGGCCAAGGTGGACATTCCTTCTTTTATTCTTTATTTTGTTGCTGACGTTCATTTTAAACCTGGTAATGTTTAAACGACTTAAGCCTATGAAGGTGACTAGTGGTGGTGGCATGTAGGCTGGTATTCAAGGATAGTCATAGTGGTGGTGTTGATGATGGTGTGTAGGCTGGTATTCAAGAACATTCATAGTGCGGTACGATGACTCCATAGACACACTACAGAGCCATCATCAACAACATTAACCAGTAGTGGTGGTGGTTTATAGGGTGGTATTCAAGAACATCTGTGGTGGTCGTGTTGACTATAGTGTATAGGGTGGTATTCAAGGAGATTTTTATCCTTAGTAATGCCATATATTTTGCGATAGCAGTGTTACTGAAATCGAAAGAGCATTCCCTATAGGACAGGCTTATAATTATAATGTTTCAGTAAAAATATAGCCACAGAGAGACCAATATCTGACCCAGCCAGCAACACTTATCCTGATATCCTGACTGGTGAGTGGCAATGGTGCTTACGGTACCTGACATCTCTCGTCTCTATTCCTGTCCAACATTCGTACAAGTCAGTCACACGGCCAAAAGCACATATCGTGTCGTACCCCCTAACTATCCGTGGGGAAGGGCGTACCCCCTGTTGAAAACCCCTGCACTATATAAACATACACAGTGTTGCCACATTTACCACCCTAAGGTTGCTATGTAAACATCATAAGGACACTATATTTACTGGTAGTAACAGTAAATGTGGCACCACTGTGTTTGTTTACTTGTAGTAATAGTAAATAAATAGACAGAACTCACTCCTGCTATAGTATACACCATTAGGACACTATGTAAACAAACACAGTGGTGTCATATTTACCACCAAACACTGTGCTCATTACTAGTGGAGGCAACTATACATACTTAATAATGAGGGTTATTTATAGTAATAATATTGGTCAGTATAGTAATCTCTGGAGCATTTTAAGAGGGTAATGGTATACTTCTAGTACAGGGTGGTCCGAAAGTCTTGTCACCCCTTAACACACACATACACACACACACACACACACACACTATATATACATATATATTGGAGCATTTTGTACCTCCTATTGGCATCTAATCATTTCATCTTGACCACCCTGTATGTCAGCCCAGTATCTATATACACAAACAAATTTATTTTTCACAACTATGATGTTCAAACATTTGGTAAGGGGTGACAAGACTTTCGGACCACACTGTACATTGGAATGCCTTGATTCCTCCAAACTACTGTATTCCAGGCAACAGGACACCATTATTTTTGTTCATTTGGTCCCATTATTTCCTGGCATACTTTGGAGGAATCAAGGCACTTCAATATATCAATAATATACTACACCGGGCCCTTAACTGGATAATAGTATATACACCTCTGGTACACTCGGATACCATAATAATCTCTACCCCACCTGAGTCGAAGCAGGCGGTTTCTGGATGACAGCCCACCCAAAGCTTCCATTGGTTCGAGATGCCTGTGTGTAGCCTAGTGATGTTAGGGTGGGCTGTCGTCCAGAAACCGACTACTTCGGATCTCAGGCTTCAACTCAGGTGGGCTAGAGACTATGGTATCCGAGTGTACATTGGAGTGCCTTGATTCCTCCAATATATATATATGAAACAACAAGACCACATTATTAACACAAATAATGGGTGTCCAGTTGTTGTTGTTGTTGTTGTTGTTTGGAATAGTTTGTAGGAATCACAGTTGCTCCAGTTATACCGACACTAACACAGTACTGTACTTACTTCTTAATAAGGAGATAGGCTATTAAACATTTGGTACTTTGGAGCTCCTTGAAAACTCCAAAATATGCCCGGAAACAACAGGACCAGATTGATTTTTGGGTAAATCAAATCTCCTTTAACCAAATATTAGATAAACTGAACTAACCAAATATCAGAAGAACAGAATCTCCTTCAAACGAATCTTGATAAATCGAATTTTAGATAAACCAAATTTCACTTAACTGAATTTTGGAAATACTGTACCAAACTTCATGAATTAACAGAATCTCGTTGAACCGAATTTCATTAATAATTTAATCGAATTGTGTATAAACCGAATCTCATTTTAATAAACCGAATCTCATTTTAATAAGCCAAATCTCATTTTAATAAGCCGAATCTCATTTTAATAAACCGAATCTCGTTTTAAAATCTCATTTTAATAAACCAGTTCAAGTCTCCTTTCAATAAACAGATATCATTTTAATTAATCGAATTTTGAATAAAGCGAATCTCATTTCACCGAATTTCAGGTAAACCAAAATTCATTTTATACAAATTTTGTATAAAGCAAATCTCTAAGATACAGATTTCAGTGGTATTCTCTCAAAGCATCTTTTTTTTTTTTTTTTTTTTTTTTTTTTTCAATAAATTAAAAGTAGTATGTAAGAGGCTGTGAGATTTGTGTAATAATAAAGTACTTACTGTTTTATTCAATTGGTTTATTTAATTCATCATCCATTTTATTCCATTTATAATATTTGATGTACAGCCATGGCTGATAGTGGTGGACCCAGGGTGGACCACCAGGGTCCAAGGAGTGTTGGAGAGCAACTAAACAGAGTTCGAGCAAGTGAATTTTCCAAATCATTCTCAACGTTGAGAGGTTAGAAGACTCACTTTTTCGAACTCTATTCAGTTGCTCTCCAACACTCCTTGGACCCTAATGGTTCAGTACAATCAGCCATGGCTGTACAGTAGACCCTGGGTAGCATCATCATCATCAGTATCCCATTCCCATTTTTCAAGGTGTTGGGATCGAGGCTCTAGCACCAGTGTCGGGGCCCCTGACAGACAAGTAAGGTGTCCATCTCTGAGACTGTTTGAACCTTTAGTGGGGTCATTGTTAGATAGTGTGGTCCCCAGCTGTCACTACCCCTCACACCCCTTGTATCGTTCGTAGAGGATACCAGTGGCTGACTGTACCATAGTAAGAAAATTAGTGGGCGGCCCCCCTACGCCTATACAATTATACAATGAATAAATACTTGTATCCATCACTTACTTCATTTTATACTCATCGAACACCAACCAATATGTTCCCAGGCTTGGATTATTCATTACCATACACACTAAGTGATATTTATATATATCTCAACCTCGGGACTGTAGGCTTAGGATTAGAACGTTCTTGACTACCAGAAAGCAACGTGTAGTTCTTGACGGTAGTCAGTCTCCATCTATCTGTTCATGTGACCTCTGGGGTACCCCAGGGCACTGTCCTGGGTCCCCTTCTCTTCCTTTCATACATTAATGACCTCCCACTCTCACTTTCCTCTACCACTAAACTCTTTGCAGACGATAGCTTAGTTTACAGACCGATTAAAGATAGGAATGACTGCCTTCGACTACAGGACGACCTAACTGCACTTGAAGACTGGGAAGTCAAGTGGCAGATGACATTTAGACCAGACGAATGCCATCACATCCGTTTTACCCGTGCTCATAATGTCATTCCATATACATACCAACTACACAACACCAACCTCAACACAGTCACTTCCCACAAATACTTGGGCGTCCACATCTCAGCGGACATGAGGTGGAACACACACATAGATAGCATCAGGGCCAAAGCTAGTAGGGTCCTGGGGTTCTTGCGCAGGAACCTCAGCAGGTGTAACACAAACACCAAAATTATTGCGTATAACACTTTCGTTCGGCCACATTTAGATTATTGCGACACCGTCTGGGACCCACACACTTACAATAATATCAATAAATTAGAGTCCATACAAAGCAAGACTGCAAGATGGGCCAGACGTGATTACAGACACACTACATCAGTCACTTTGCTTAAACAAGAAACAAAACTAGACCCATTAGTAACACGAAGACAGATACACAGACAACAGATGATATACAAAATCACAAACAAGTTAGTTGACATAGACAAAGACACATATCTACACCCTACAAGTATACGATCCACTAGAGGCAGCCACAACTTAAAATACCATACATACCAGACAAGCACTGAATATTTAGGCACTCATTCTTTCCCCGCAGCATCCAAGAGTGGAATCATCTCCCATCTCACGTAGTTAATAGCCCCACTCTTGACACGTTTAGAAATAGGATCACCAATCATTACCTCCCCAATCCTAATCCTCAACCCACAGTCCCTGACCCAATCCACCCTTATCCTAACCCTCTTCCTAATCCTGCCCTGGATCCCTAAATCCCCCGCACAACCCCCGCATACTATGCCGCCCATGAGCGGCCCTCTGCGGGACCCAAACTTGAACTTGAACTGTCAGTAGCCCTTGACTCTTGCGAAGCCCCGAGATTGCTAAGTGTCGACTAGATGAGAGAGTGGAGCTTCATGGTGTTTCTCTTCTGCCCCACTTGATAACAACACCTTATTTATACACGTCACTATCAGGAGAGGGCAGCTACATCGTCACTCACAGCATCTTGGAATATGGTAGGGTATCTTCTATGTTATGAGTTGACAACGATGTAGGGGGTATTTTCTTGACGTGTCGGCGTAGCCAGCTAGGATACTTGACGGACAGCACAGTCCATCCCTGTATCCACTCAGCCACCACCTCCCTGAGCCTGTGTTAAAAGAACTGTGTGTACAGTTGCTGACACATGAAACAGATATACTTAAAAAAAAACTCCTTACACACACACACATAACGTCTCATTCTACCCTATGCTCAATGAGGGGCCCGCATTTCAGGTGTGTCTGTTAAATTTGTTCACAATTGTACATCCTCTCAGCTTCCTTTAACCTTTAAAGCGTGGGTGTCTGCATTTGCACCCACAACATTCATATAGGTTTATTGGTTTACACATTATTAGTCGCCAAAGATTTGTTTACATTTTGTAAAATACGTCCGCACTGGAGAGCATATGCCCGTCAACAACAGCCACTCTTTAATTAAAGTTTATGGAGATAGTATACTTTTGGTACATTACAGCACCTGTATTCCATCAAAGTATACTAAGAAACAGATCAGAGCAACAAAAATAATGGTGGTGTCTTGTTTCTTGGAAAAGTGTGTGGGCATCAGTTGCTCCAGATTTACCAAATTTTTCCTCTCCTTCCTGAGGGGGAGGGGAAGCTTTTATTTCTCCAACTCCCAATTTTTTTTTTTTTTTTTTTTATGTAACCTTTTGTGCTTACTATCCCACCTCTCAATCACCTTCTTCCTCGGGCGCCGTATGACCTCGCTCTTGCAGCACCTAAGATCAACCAATTTAGTTGATGCATTTATTTCTCCTATTTTCTTTCTATGGTTCCAGCCTAATATGACTGAAGGCCCAGTTGAATGTAGTCAATTTTCTCTCTCTCTCTCTCTCTCTCTCTCTCTCTCTCTCTCTCTCTCTTAAATATTTCCATTCTCTGGCCTTGACTGCAGCACTTTAATTAAAGGGGATAGTACAGTGCTGGTAAACCTGGAGCAAATGATTCCTCCAAACTGTACCAAGCAACAACAACAGCTGGTCCTGTTGTTTCCTGGCATACGTTGGAGGAATCGAGGCACTCCAATGCACATGTACCAAAATGTATATTATCGGATACTTAAAGTGGATATTCCCCAAAACAACTACAAACAGAACACCACCATTATTATTGTTCATCTGATCCTGTTGTTTCCTGGCATTATAATATATACTTTTGGAGGAATGAATCACACAGGAGGGGAGGGGTGGGGGTATGACAGAGGAGGGGTGGGGTGGGGTGTGTGACAGTGGAGGGGAGGGAAGGGGTGTGTGATAGGGGAGGGGAGGGGTGGGGTGTGTCACAGGGAAGGGGTGGAGGGTATAACAGAGACTATTGATTCCTCCTAAATATACCAGAATACAGACTTCCTATATGGTACTAATATGGGATCTGTTATTTCTTTGGAGGAATCACAGATCATACAATAACTCACTAACAAACTTGTGCTGTTACGCGTTTCAGGGAAGGCATTTATAATAGATAATTATCATGACGTCAACTCAACCTCCTCAATTATTATCATTATGAGGTGCTGCAAATTCATACATACACGTGTTGTTCTTTATTACTAAGATATTTACTACCATGGAAGGAAAGAGTTGGTGGTTGTTTTTCTTGTGCGGCCAACTCACGCTCCCTAATTATTTGAATTTTTGAATCCGTTTGAATCCTGAGACTGTTAAACCGAATACTGTAATTATAATATAATCAATTTCGAGCCTAATTATTGTAATATGGGTTTTTTCTGTATTCATATTGCGTTGTTTACACTCATCATCACCATCAAGTGTATCTATTATAGTGTAAGTGTGCATCAGAGTCAATGTCCTAATAATAGTAATAAAAATGAAATAAATCCACTTTACGAGAGATAAGCCAAAAAGCAGTAGTACAACTTTTTGAAGGTAAACAGTCCTTGGCTTATCTTCACTGATACACAACTATGTTATTTTACAGTGACAAGCTGTGTACATTCCCTGACATCATTTTACAACACTTAAATAAATTATGAACCGGTATGATAATAAAAAAATGGGTAAATAACATTAAATTATGGGTATATAAGGAGATAACAATATAATAGTTAGTAGCTCGGTCTGCCACCAGATGTCAGTAAGGCTGCTCAACACCCCTTGCTGTGTGTTTGTGATAACGGGTCCTACCTCACTGTTTTAACACATTTTTCTCCCGTTTAACGAAGAGGTAGGTGTGTGTGGTGTATTGTAGGTGTAGATGTGGTGTTGGTGTGTATGTTGTGTGTGTAAATATGTGGTAATGTGTAAGATATATGTATAATAGTGTTAATTGTGTTTGTTCAGGTAGGGCCCCACCCATACACACACACACATAACATCAAGCTGCCATGGTGGTGGTGTGGGCCGTATGCAAGAATATCCGTGGTGTTGACGATAGCGTGGTACCGGTACGATGGATGGCTCTGTTGTTTGTCTGTGGAGCCATCGTATCGGTGCTACACCATTGTATACACCATGAATGTTCTTGAATATGGCCCACTGATAACAACCACGGGGGTATATTCAAGAACGTTCGTGGTGCATACGATGGTCGTGTGATGCTGATACGATGGTTGGCTCTGTTGTGTGTCTATGTAATCATCGTATCGGTACCACGCCATCGTATACACCATGAATGTTCTTGAATATGGCCCACTGATAACAACCACGGGGCCAAGAACGTTCGTGGTGCATACGATGGTGTTGGTGCTGGTACGATGGCTCCATAGACAAACACCAGAGCCAGCCATTGTCAACACCACCATGAATGTTCGGTATTTATTGAAAGATTTGCAGTTTTGTAGCAGTGTTGCCAGATTAGGCTAGGTCCCAGTATTTTGCCCCGGTCATTTTCTGTACTTTACCACGGTATTTCCCAGTAGTTTGCCCAAGTTAGGTCCCGGTCATTGGCCCAGGTTATTTCTCAGTAGTTGGCCCGGGTTATTTCCTGGTAATCTGCCCAGGTTAGGTCCCAGTAGTTTGCCCAGGTTAGGTCCCGGTAGTTGGCCCAGGTTAGGTCCCTGTAGTCTGCTGTGGTCTAGGTTAGGTTTGGTTAGGTAAGGTCAGGCTAATTTCAAAATGCCTCATTTGAATATGACCTATATTGGAAATGGGGCATTTGCGGAGGAAATGCCATAGCAGAAAATAGTCCTAGAATGGTCTAAATAGGTGGATAATGAAGGTAGAAAGACCGTACGTGATAATGACAATTCGTTCAATGTTTATCATTACATTCTTGCATAGGACTGACCGTACGAAAGAACATCCGTGTGTGTGTGCATGTTAACGATGGTGTTGTGGTACCGGTACAATGGATGGCTCTGTCGTGTGCCTATGTAACTTAGTCATCACAAATGTTCAAGAATACTGCCCATATATTTATTCTCTCTCTCTCTGTAAAGTGGTGTAGGTTTAATATGCGAGTAAATCCAATGTAGCAATAAATACTGTACTATATGGTATGGCCTTGGGAGGAGCAGGTAAAGGCATCATAGAGAGATATATACAACAAGTTAATAATATTGTATATATTGTTTATCAAGGGGAAAACATTGGGTGGTCTTGAATGAGTGTAAAATGAAGTGTGTATGTGTGTAATGAATAACACAAGCCTGGAAAAGCATACACTGGTTGGTCTTCATTGAGTGTAAAATGAAGTAATTGGTGGATACAAGTATTTATTCATTGTATATCCAGTGTATATGAATCTAGGGAATAATATGTATGGTATAGTGTTATTGTTTTGTTGGTGGCTATAAATCTGGAGTAATGTAACTGATTCCTTCTGCAAGCTATTCCAAGCAACAACAGGATACCATTATCTTTATCAATTGGCGTTGTTTCCTGGAATACTTTGGAGGAATCAAGGGACTCCAATATACCACAAGTATAATATGTATCGTACCGTAGCTTGTTTTGTATGCAAAAACATTGATGCTATTGACGATGGTGTGATACCAGTACAATGACTCCATAAACACACACACACACACTACAGAGCCATTGTACCAGTACCACACTACTGTCAACACCACCAATGTACAGTAAAGGAACCTGATTCCTCCAAATTATGCCAGGAAACAACAGGACCAGATGAACAAAATTAATGGTGGCCTGTTGTTGTTGCTTGTAATAGTTTGAGTGAATCAGTAACACTCCAACTTACCACAAAGAGATTAAGGGAGTATTACACACACTTTTGGTACATCAGCGTGCCTTAATTCCTCCAAAGTATGCCAGGAAACAACAGGATGAGATTAACGATAATATTGGTGTCCTGTTACTTGGAATATGTTGGAGGCATCAGTTGCTCCAGATTTCCCACCACCAACACTGTACTGTCCCATTAAAACAGCTTATCTTATTGTGTTGTGTAATATCCTGTTAGACATATTTGAGGTACATATAGACGATAATTGTAGCCTGTACCTTTGGTTAGAGATGTAGTATGAATGTATGTGTGTGTGTTGCTTCAGATTAACCACCAACGCTTTACCCCCCCTTATTTAATTTATATCAGCGATTAGTGTACTTACTTTGTGTGTGTGTGTGTTCCAGATTGACCACCAACACTGTACTTCCCCTCTTAAATTTAATGTGCAATTACCTACTGTGTGTGTGTTCAATACCTCAACCTACATACATCCAAGCTCTGGTACACAAATAATTATGGTAATAATTAATGAAAGAATAATAGTAGTAGTAATAATCCAGGTACAATAGTAGTTTCGTGACAAGGTGATGGTGATACAGTACTTCTCTCTCTCAAATGTTTCACCACTGGACAGATGCTTCATGTCCATTACCAAGGCCTAGGTCATCATCAATACACACACACACACATGTACAGTAGTATGCCAAAATGTGGGTACACAAAGTGCATGAAACATTTACTCATACTGTACGATTGTCACTGAAATATTAACATCCAACATAAAACATCATCATCAATATCCCATTTCCCTTTATTTCCATGGGTGGTGAGGCTCCAGCACCAGTACAAGACCTCTGACAGACAATGGGTTCAACTCCCAGGCTATATGAACCTTTAGTGGGGTCATTGTTAGTGAATGTGGTCCCCAACCCACACTCCTCCCCCCCCCCTCTGACTGTACCATCACAAAAATAAAACACATGGTGATAATGGTGGCATGTGATTGACGTCATCAAGTGTTTATTTCTGTCACTTTCACATTTATCATTTGACAACAAGTGCCGTGTGCATGAACATTTGTGGTGTTGTACCGGTACAGTGGCTCTGTTGTTTGTCTATGGAGTCATGGTACCAGTACCACACCATCGTCAACACCACCAATGTCCTTGAATATGACCTCATGTAATGTTAAGGGGACTGTAATTCAGGAACAACTGATTCCTCCAAAGTATTCCAGTCAACAGGACACCCATTATTTTTGTTCATCTGGTCATGTTTCCTAGCAGCATACTATGGAGGAATCAAGGCACTCCAACACACTAGAAGTGTACTACCCCTTTAACATTGGCCCAGTTGTTTGGACCATCTGAATCAGACACACCCAGGCAATAATAGACATGGGGTCTATTCAATTTCAGGGTTTCTATTACTATTATTAATACTCTTACTACTTTTCTATTACTATTATATTTTATTTGTGACTGTAGTTATTAAACATGATAATCATAGTTTTTTACGGAAGGTGGTGATTTTTGTTGTGAGAGATGTAGTTGCTAGATAGCACTGTCATTTATTGTTGTTGTGGGAGGTGTGGTTGCCACATAACATTTCTTTCTCATTAACAGTAGGCTGACAGTACATATATAATATTTTGTTTGACATATGAAGAATAAGTAACTAAAAATAAGTGGCTGACTCAGTAATAGAAGTAAAATACTACGGTATTTTGTATGACTTAGCCTTCTGTTACTATTACAGCTATGATTATATTATCTATTACCTACTATTACACTTACTTAGAAAACCTTGTATTGGTCTATTACTATTACGTATTATTATTACCCCATGTCTGCCAGGCATACCATCCCTCCCATAGCACCAGCACTTGAGTGAATGTTATCGGTTGGCATCGGACCCACTGTGCACACATACTTTTGATTGCTACTGTACACACACACACATATAATCATACACATTCCCACTCTCTCTCTCTCTCTTACACACATAATCATACACATTCCCACTCTCTCTCTCTCTCTTACACACATAATCATACACATTCCCTCTCTCTTTCACACACACATGCACCTCTTTTATCAGCATCTTAAAACACCATTTTTCATTCTCAGTATATTTCTCGACAGACAAACTCTTAAACAATGGCGGAGGAAGAGAACGTTGACATTGAACCTGTACCAGACGAGGACGAACCCACCAACTACCGTCCCCCCCCAGAGAAAACACTAGATGAGATGATCGCCAAGGACACGGAGGACGAGAGTCTACGCAAGTACAAAGAAACACTGCTGGGCGGATCTGTGGCTGGTGCTGTGGTTATCGGTGAGTGAGAGAGAGGCTGGGAGAGTGTGTGAGTGTTACTGGGGCTGTTGTTAGTGGTGAGTGAGAGAGAGGCTGGGAGAGTGTGTGAGTGTTTCTGGGGCTGTTGTTAGTGGTGAGTAAGTGTGAGTGTGAGACTGGGAGAGTGTGTGTATGTTGTTGGCACTGTGATTATTGGTGAGTATGTGAAAGTGTATGTATGTGAGGCTTGGAGAGTGTGTGTGTGTGAGGCTGGGAGAGTGTGTTTGTGTTATTGGTGAGTGTGTGTGTGTTACTGGGGTTGTTATTACTGAGTGAGTGAATTAATTAAGGGATTATTATGTATATTATTGTTATTGTGGTCGTGGAATAGATTTATTACATATTACATACATATGTACATACAAACTGTGTACATTTTGATATTCTATTTAGTTTACCTGAATGCTCAACTAATATAATATGAGTTCCAAACTGTGTTAATTTTTATTTATAATTTATTTACCTTGTTAATGATAATAATGTAACATAATCTTTGTTAACAGATCCAGGCAACCCAAGTCGTGTACTGGTGAGGAAGTTAGTGTTGGTTCCTGAAGGTCAACCTGAGATGTACCTTAACCTCAGTGAAGATATGGACAAAATTAAAGATGCCACCTTCACTATTAAGGTTAGTTGTAACTTGTATGCTGGAATATCCATGGTGTTGGTGTTGATGGTGTGATACAAGTACGATGGCTCTGTAGTGTGTCTATGGAGTCATTATACTGGTACCATGCCATCGTCAACACCACGGATGTTCTTGCATATAGCCCAAAGAACCATTGTAGATTCGACCTCCATTGCATTCTCTGCGTATGTTTGTTCGATATAAGATTATTAAATTTAGCACATATATCCTTTTAACACAGACTCAGTAAATCACACACACACTATCCTTTTAACACAGGCTCAATAAATTACTTAGCATGCATTGTAATGAATAACACAAGCCTGGGAACACATACATTGAGTGGTTTTCAATGAGTGTAAAATGAAATAAGTGGTGGATACAAATAGTTATTCATTGTATATCAAGGGTCTACTGTAGGAGTGTGTAACCTATTCAAATGAAGGTCCACTAGTTAATATATTGTTATGTTGTGTAAGGCCACACATCAGAATGTTATAATTACAGCCTCAGTAAAACACTTACCAAAATTATCCTTGTATATTTCTCACTTATGAAAAGCATTGTGTACCATAAAAAAAAACTTCACTGGATATAATACAAAATTGTAAATTAAAAATCTTGTCAAGCAAATTATCTTCAGCTTCTTTACAATATCATTGCAAAGTTGACATTAACAAAATGCTACTGATTATTGACATGTGTAATGTGTATTATGCAGTATAAATCTATATATTTGTTTTGGAGTTTGCCCCATGGGCCACACTGTACAATAGTTCTTTTTGAAGGGTCGGGCCGCAATGAAAGGTTTTGAGGATCACATGCAGTCCTCGGGCCACAGGTTGCACAGGGCTGGTCTATCTATTTATCTATCTATAGCTCAGACGCCTCGTTCCCTCCGGGAACTCCCTCCAAGGAGGTGGCCACGGCAGAAGTGTCTCCAGTTTTCCCTGTTCCAACACTCCCTCCTTTCTTGGTCAAGCCCTCCTTTCTCTCCTTTACATACTCTTCCACTCTGTTCTGCCATCTAACCGGAGGTCTGCCTCTCACACCAGGTCCCACAACTTCACTATCGTACACCTTCTTTACAAATTCCTCGCCTTGCATTCTCTATACGTGTCCAAACCATCTCAGTGTATTACACTTCACTCTCTCAACCACTCCACATTCAATACCATTTGCCTTTTCACTCATACCACATCTCTCATACACACTTTCATTTCTTTCTTCATCCCACCTAGATACTCCACATGCTCCTCTCAAGTAACTCATTTCCACAGCACCTATTCTAGACTGATGAGCCCTACTCCATGTCCATGTCTCTGACGCATATGTCAGTGTTGGCAGGATTATACTAGTTCATAGTCCACTTTTCACTTCCATACTCACACTTCTACCCTTCATAATCCTTCCCAATGATCCTATGACCTCTCTACCCCTCATTGCTCTCTCCCTAATTTTTCCTTCCATACTTCCATGTTTACACAGAACTGTATCCAGGTACTTAAACTCCTTCACTTCCTCCATCCTCTCACCCCTCAGAGTTATCTCACACTTAGTCCCAGTTGGTACTCCCAATCTGTAAGCCAAGGTGTAGCAAAGTCAATCACTTCATTTCAGTTTCTGCTCTTTCAAACACCCATCACTTTACTTTTACCAACATTCACCTTCTGGTCCACTGTATTATAACCTTGTATTCGAGGATCTGCTGTATTGCATAATAATAATAATGAACCTAATAACTAACGTAACCTAATCCCATTACAGGAGGGTATCAGTTACAAGATCCGTATAGACTTCCATGTACAGCGAGAGATTGTCACGGGACTCAAGTATGTCCAGCGCACATTTAGAAAGGGAATACTAGGTGAGTTGTTGTTGTTGAAGTTCCTCAAGCTGTCTGGCCAAACAGCCCCGAGCTCCTGAGGAAGGCCACAGCCTGAACCGGGTTCTCCCACAGTGCCCTCAGAGAGTTGTTGGCGAGTGTGGGAGAGTCCACTATACCACTGTCAATTTGTCCTTAAATACTTTTAACCCAGTAGCATATTTTTCCACTTGTGAAATTAATGTTGTTGAGGACAGTTTTCCAGTAGAGGTCAGTTTCATCAAAATTAATTACATGTTTTGATAATATCCAGCTTCCTCTAATTTCTCATGCAAGGCTAACTTGAACTGGTGGGCAGCAGGGACGTCTGAACTTGCTGCCTCCTCAGTCATCTTGATGTTGTGAGGAGACCTTATTCTTGAACCAATCAAACTAACCTTTACTAGCATTAATTGATTGATTGATATTAGGTGCCACAACAATGAGGTCATACAGCCTCCAGGAAGAAGTTGATTTGATAGGTGGGACAGTAAGCACCAAAGGTAACAGATGAAAAAAAGGGACAGATGGAGTAATGAAAGCCCCTTTTAGTTGCCTTTTACGACAAGCAGGGATATTGGAGAGGTATTCATAGCCTCCTACCTACCCCAGGGAGGATACTAGGACTGAATGTTGAGCCTTCCTTCACTTCATAAACCTTCTTCAAGTCCTCCCAGATATACCATAATTATATACCACAAATAATAATATATACCATTAATAATAATATTCACCCACCCGCCACCACAAATACAGTGGACAAGATGACACACATGGTGGGTTCGTACGCGCCCAAGGAGGAGGTCCAGAGCTACACGACGCCGACGGAGGACGCACCATCGGGCCTGATAGCACGGGGACATTACACGGTCAAGTCACTATTCACAGACGACGATGGTAACCAACACCTCAAGTGGGAGTGGTCATTTAATATTAAGAAGGAGTGGGAGTGATGCAGTACACACACATGTTTACACACAAGATAGTAATTACACACAGTTAGCATGCAATTTACACACTGAAGATAGTTTATACATATTTAAGACAGTTTATACACATTTACACACATATTTAAGACAGTTTATACACATTTACACACACATTTAAGGCAGTTTATACACATTTACACACGTTTAAGACAGTTTATACACATTTACACACACATTTAAGGCAGTTTATACACGTTTAAGACAGTTTATACACATTTAAGACCATTCATACACATTTAATACAGTTTATGCACATTTACACAATAAACACATACCATAATGATTAACATACAGACAGACAACGATGGTAACCAACACCTCAAGTGAGTGTGATCATTTAATATTAAGAAAGAGTGGGAGTGATGAATGGGATTTTAAACACACATTTATACACAAGATAGTGGTGATAGAAATTTACACACGCTTTGAAGACAATTTACACACAAGTACACACACATTTAATACAACTTATACACTTTTACACACATTTACACACCATAGTAATTACACACATGATGGTAATTAACACACATGAAAGTAATTAACACCACACAGGTGAACATGCAATTAACACACACAAGGAAAAGCAGGACACACACACACACAAAAGGGAAAACAGGTAACCACACACACACACACAGGAAAACAGGTACACTTACACACACGGGAGAACATTCCTATAAACACCAACAAGGCACTTATCATTTTCAAATTTAAAAAAAATAACAGGAAGGGAAATGTTTATATGAAAAAAAAAAAAAAAGATTAAAAATTATGTTGATAAACTCATTAGTAACAGACACTGATTTTATATTTATTATATATATGTTTTTTATTTTTTACTCTGCCATAATTTTTTATTTTCATATTTTTTTGTCAAGAAAATTTACAAATTATCTCGAGTTATTATATAATTATGGAGATTGATTATTGCTAATATTATTGTATTATTATCCTGATTATAATTATTATTGTAGTAGTAGAGTATGTAGTTAGCACATCAACAGACTAAGTAATTAATATTAATATTATTATTATAATCATTATTATTATTATTATTTTTATTTTTATTATTGTAGTAGAGTAGTTAACATAGTTTTTTGTAACCTGTAGTTTTGCATTTTCACCTTCCAATAATTTTTTTATATATATATTTAGTGTAACAAGTAAATTCAATGATTATTAAGGGGATAATACAGTGTCGTTGGTGGTAAATCTGGAGCAACTGTTTATTCCTCCAAACAATTCCAAGCAACAATAAAACAGGCCGCTGCCATCACCACTATTATTATTTAGTGTTAATTTGGTCCTATTGTTGTTTCCTGGTATACTTTGGAGGAATCCACGAAGTTTTCCAATGTACCAAAAGTATACTGTTATCCCCTTAAGGCTTTTGTGATTTTATACGATTTTTTAATTATATTTTTTGGGGGTAACTGTTTACAATTGATGATATGCAGATTTAAGTTCACATACAAGTATATCCGTGGTGCATACGAGGGTGTGGTACTGGTACGATTGATGGCTGCTGTGTAGTGTGTGTGTGTGTCTATGGAGTCATCATAACGGTACCACACAGAACGGAACATCATAAGCAAGAATATGTGTGTGGTGTTGCATGGTGTGGTACTGGTATAATGACTCCCAAGACACACACTTCAGAGCCGTCCATCGTATACACCATCACGGATGTTCTTGCATACACACACACACACACACATACATACATTTATACATACATACATACATAACCTCATTTAAACAATGCCACAAACAATAAGCGGGACAACAAACTATAAGCGAATCAACAATAACAAACAACAATAAGCTTCATAACCACAAACAATAACTACTATAACTATAAGTGCAACAAGAACAACAACAAGAATAATAACCAGCTATAAGTGCCACAAACAACAACAATATATATAAGTGCCACAAACCAACAACCAACTATAAATGCCACAACAATAACTATAACTACCTTAACAACAATAAATGCCACAACCAACAACAACAACAACCAACTATTAACTGCTGCTAGAACAATAAGCGCCACAACAACGACGAGTATAAGAGCCACAACCAATAACTAACTGAATCCAACGCACAAAAAAATATTCAGTTGTTGTTGTTGTTGTGATATGTAATGTTTATAATGTATGTGTGTGTTTGTGTGTGTCCCTATAAGTCAGTTCAGTTACTTTTATATTCCCCACCCCCCCTTTCTGTGTGTGTGTGTGTGTGTGTTTACCCCTCTCTCTCTTTGTGTGTATACCTCCCTCCTCTCTGTCTCTCACACACACAAAATGTTGGCTGTGGATAATAATTACACTCAACTTAGAAAGAGTAATTAATTGATGCTCAACTCAACCTGTTGTATTGCAGTGTTTGTAGTGTTGTTTGTTGTAGTGTTTGTTTGTTTGTAGTGTTGTACTGCAGTGTTTGTGTGTTGGACTCTCATTTCCCCCCCCCCCCCCTGAAAAAAAAAAAAATTAAGTATTCTACCAATTTCTCCAAAGTATATATATATATATATATATATAGTATACTTTGGGTACATTGGAGCACCATGATTCCTCCAAAGTATGTCGGGAAACAACAGCACCAGATGAACACACAAATTATGATGATAATGGTGGTGGCCTGTTGTTGCTGCTGTTTCGACATTTTTCAGCAATTCAACAACAGCACCAGATTAACACATAGGGAAGTGGTATTGGTATTTGTAAGTGGTTTCCCAGTAACCCACCATTCTTGAAGTGGTACAGTCAGACTTGTATCTCCTACAATACAAGGGGGGGGGGGGAGTGTTAGGGACAACACTCGCTAACAGTGACCCCAATAAAGGATCAAATAGCCTGGGAGTTTGACCCCTTGTCTGTCAGGGTTCTTTTTACACTGGTGCTAGAGCCTCACCACTCACAGAAAAAAGATAAATTGTATATTGATGATGACCAGATTGACACACAAATAATAATGGTAGTAGCCTGTTGTTGTTATTGTTGTTTGGAAATTTATCAAGCTTTTAACAACAGCACCAGATTAACACAAAAATAATAATAATGGAGCCAGCCTGTTGTTGTTTTTGTTGTTGCTTGGAATAGTGTTTTGGAGGAATCGGTTTGCTCCAGATTTACCAACACCAATGCTACTCACTCATTATAAAGAAATACAAGAAGAAAAGATTTTTTATGTAATCTGTGTATTTTTACCTTAATAATCCCTGAAATGTAGAATAATAATTGTTAGGAAATATCCCCTCAATAATAACCCCCTCGCATATAAAAAATAATACCCCCCCTCCCCCACCCTCAACAAACACACAAGGAATAATACCCCCCCTCCTGCCCCCCAATAATACCACCTCCCCCAAATAATATCCCCCCTACCCACACACAAGTTCCCAGATGGTGCCTTGTCCAATTGTAGTGTAGATGTTACGGTGTAGAAAAGTTGATTCCCTAAGCCACCCAACCAGAAACAATAGTACTATGGGTCATATGCAAGAATATTTGTTGTGATGGTGTGGTACCGGTACGATGGCTCTGTAGTGTGTGTGTGTCTATGGAGTCATCATATGCAAGGATGTCCGTGGTGTTGGTGTTGGTGTTGACATTGGTATGGTACCGGTACGATGGCTGTGTAGTTATCTTACAGGTGCTATGACTGTAGTGTGTGTATGGAGTCATCATACCAGTACCACAACATCATGATGGATATTCTTGACTATGGTACTGGGACACAATATTCAGTTACATTGTGTTTGTGTGTGTGTGTGTGTGTGTGTGTGTTAGATTACTATAACACACACACGGAAAGTGAATGATTGACTAACACACACACACAGAAAAAGAGAGAGAGGGTAAAGGATTGAGTACACACCCAGAAAAAGAGAGAGAGAGAGATTGACTAACACACACACACACACAGAAGGTGAATGATTGATATACACACACACAGAAGATGAATGATTCACACACACACACAAAAGAGGGCGTGAATGATTGACTTAACACACACATATACTGTACATATGCACGCACAGAGAGAGAGAATGAATGTTCGACTAACACACACACACACACACACACAGATAGTGTGTGTGTGTTATATTATGCATGTGTATTAGTTAATCACCCTCTCTCTGTATATTAGTCAATCATTCACCCTCTCTCTCTCTCTCTCTCTGTTTGTGTGTTAGTAAATCATTCACCCTCTTTTTCTATGTGTATGTGTGTGTAAATCAATCACTTTCTGTGTGTGTGTGTATGTGAATCAACTTTTTAACATAAGTACAGTACCACAAACAATAATTCTTGTATTAATGATAATAATTTTACTTTACTTATGGACAATATAACTCTTGTGGAACTTATATGGATGTTTCATTACCTTATTAATTAACTAAACATTTATTACATCTATTAATTTATTAACAACATTTATTATAATTGTGTATTTATTTATTTAGATTTATATATATTTTTTTACACTTTTTATTTATATATTACCATATTAACCCTTAAACCGCGGGTGACGACATATGTCATCAACGCAATTTTTAAATTTTCTCAGTGGATGTCAGTCTTGGCTAGCCACCACAACCACAAGTCCCCACCCTCTCTTGGTCCAACCCCACTCAGTCTAGCCAAGGCACTGAGTGCTTGAGGAAGGAATTTATGTCCAAGGAATTTACAAGTGTGCCTTGAGTGATGATCATTCTGAGCTAGTTACCTGTCCTACAGATGTCCATTTAGTCTTTTCAAGTACAGCCGGCAGCATAAATTCGCGTCCATCTCATGTACTTAGTATTGCTAATATGACCAGATAGTTGCATTCTGAACTAATTTTTACTCCAACAACACACGTAATTTACCATATGAGAACTATATCTGTCATCACTGCATTAAAACTGTATTACAACATCAATATAGCTACTACATACGCAGGTGGAAATGAAGCGAACTTATGCTGCCGACTGTACATCAGGAGACAGCTAAAGGTTTGTAATTCAACATCATGTGTCATTTATGCAGGTAGGATTAGTGGTTTATAAGCTACTAGCCGACAAATCTTGCTTATGTTTTGTAAAATATGCCCGCACTGGAGAGCAGACACACGCGAATATCCCCGCGCTTTAAGAGTTAACTAACTAAACATTTATTCCTTTTATTTATTAACTTTACATTTATTAGATTTACTTATTTTAAAGTTATTTATTTATTCTGTTTTATTTCCTTATTAACTAACTAAACCTTTGTTGTATTGCATTAATAATATTCCTACTAACTATCCTCCTTGGGGTAGGTATGGGGCTACAAATACCTTCCCAGTATCCCTGCTTGCCATAAAGAGCAACTAAAAGGGGCTTTCACTTCTCCACCTGTCCCTTATTTTTTTCATCTGTTACCTTTTGTGCTTACTGCTCCAACTTTCAATCACCTTCCTTAGGTTCCATATGACCTCACTGTTGTTGTTGTTGTTGAAGTTCCTCAAGCTGTCTGGCCGAACAGCCCCGAGCTCTTGAGGAAGGCTATGGCTTGAACCGGGCTTTCCCACAGTGCCCTCAGTGAGTGTGTCTTGTGTTGTTGGCGAGTGTCGTTGTGTTCGTTGCAGTCTTCCATGATGTGTTTAATAGAATGGGGTGCTGTGTTGCATCCTGGGCAGGTATCTGTGATGGCTCTGTCTAGTTTCTTTTGATATGTTAGAAGGGCCGGATGGTGGCCGCTTCTCAGCCTGGCCAGGTGAACTCTGTCTTCGCGGGGTAGGGAGGATTCTGATGGGTGGATGTCAGGGGGTCGTGCATGCAGCAGGGTGTTGTTTTTAAGTTTTTTGATGGAATGGTGGGTGATTTGAGTGTGGATGTGTTTTTTGAGGCTGGTTTGGGGTGGGCAGGGTGTAAGAGATGATAGTATTTGTGTGTGGTATCGTGTACTGGGGGTTGTTTTGATGTTTCTTGGCATCTCTGGGTGTTTTACCATGTAGTGTAGTGGGTGGTGTAGATTTCTGGAGGCTGCGGCAAATGTTTGTGTGCCTCTCATGTCAAGGTGGTCCTTAATCTTGAGGATTTTGGTTTCGTGGTGTAAGTGATCTGTAGGTGTGGTAGCTGTGCAGCCTGTGATTATTCTTAGGGCTCTGTTTTGTATGGTCTGTAGGGTGTTGAGATGGGTCTCAGTGAGGTTTGAGGCCCTGACCTCACTGTTGTGGCACCTAATATCAATCAGTCCTAACTAAACATGATTCATCCAAATTATACCAGAAAACAGACCCCCTCAACGGTATCCTAATAGGGGATCTTGTTTGGTGGCATAGTTTGGAGGAATCGGAGTCCTTCCAATTCACCAACAAAAGAATCTTCCCTTAATGTGCCAAAAGTATACTATTATTATTATCCCATTAAGGGGGTTAGTACAGTGTTGGTGGTAAATCTGCAGCAATAAATTCCTCCAAACTATTCAAAGCAACAACAACACGACACCATTATTTTTATTAATTTGGTCCTGTTTTTGTTGTGGGCCTAAGTCCACATTACCCCAAGAGCTACAAGTGGGGCTGCACCTTCCATGAGACCAGTCCTGAAGGGACCATATAGGGGGAGGGAGTTTAGACTGCTGCATGCAAAGGGATAATGCACCCCCATATATATATATCCATAATATACAGTATACACACACAATTTTTGGATTACATATGAACTTGAAAAGGTACTTAAATTAGAATTGCATATCTCTTTCAATTTATACAAATAGTTTTATTTATAAAATACTGCATTTCCATTATTATCAAGGGACTCATTACATATCACAGACATATTTCAAAATCACAGCTGCTTTAGCCATATATAAAAATAAATCAATGTTAATTTCTTTAATAATAATAATGTGAATAACACACCATACATGTTTCAAAACTTAAAATGAATTTATAACCAGTCATTTTTAACCACATAAACCTTGAAAATTAATGTAAACGAAATAATATATTTTTTTGAAAAAATACATGTACATGAATGTTAAAGAAAATTAGGCTTTGATATATTTAGCTGAGGCTTTCTTCCCCTTTGAGAATTAAAAAAAAAAAACATTGGCAGTTCTAATCTATATAGCATTGCCAGGAATAAAAACAAAAAATACATTCATTGCTTGACAACTGGGACTATAGTTCAAGTTCAAGTTTTAGGGTCCCGCAGAGGGCCGCTCATGGGCGGCATAATATGCGGGGGTTGTGCGGGGGATTTAGGGATCCAGGGCAGGATTAGGAAGAGGGTTAGGATAAGGGTGGATTGGGTCAGGGACTGTGGGTTGAGGATTAGGATTGGGGAGGTAATGATTGGTGATCCTATTTCTAAACGTGTCAAGAGTGGGGCTATTAACTACGTGAGATGGGAGATGATTCCACTCTTGGATGCTGCGGGGAAAGAATGAGTGCCTAAATATATCAGTGCTTGTCTGGTATGTATGGTATTTTAAGTTGTGGCTGCCTCTAGTGGATCGTATACTTGTAGGGTGTAGATATGTGTCTTTGTCTATGTCAACTAACTTGTTTGTGATTTTGTATATCATCTGTTGTCTGTGTATCTGTCTTCGTGTTACTAATGGGTCTAGTTTTGTGTCTTGTTTAAGCAAAGTGACTGATGTAGTGTGTCTGTAATCACGTCTGGCCCATAGTGTGAGATAACACTTGGGGGTGAGAGGATGGAGGAAGTGAGGGAGTATAAGTACCTGGAAACAATTGTGTAAACATGGCAGTATGGAAGGAGAAATTAGAGAAAGAGCAATGAGGGGTAGACAGGTGATAGGATCACTGGGGAGGATTATGAAGGGTAGAACTGTGAGTATGGAAGTGAAAAGGGGACTACGAAATAGTATAATCCTGCCAACACTGACATATGCGTCTGAGACATGGACATGGAATAGGGCTCATCAGTCTAGAATAGGTGCTGTGGAAATAAGTTACTTGAGAGGAGCATGTGGACTTACTAGGTGGGATGGAGAAAGTAATGAGTGTGTGTATGAGAGATGCAGTATGAGTGAGAAGGCAATTGGTATTAAATGTGTGTGTGTATGAGAGATGTGGTATGAGTAAGAAGGCAATTGGTATTGAGTGAGTGTGTGTAATACATACCTCCATAATTACTACCAGTACCACTACTCACTCACTTGTGCCTACCAATAGCTACCATTTCGTCACCCCAACACAAAGAGATATATATAATCATCCATCATGTCTGATATAATATTATATAATAAAGGCCAATTAAAAACATGTTGCATGATAATTATGAGGTTTGAGGTTACCCAAGGATTTTAAAAATGCCCCTTGCAAATAATCAGTGATATCATCTAATCGTTCACGTAAAAGATCCGGATTATTCACGAACGACCTGTACTGAGACCACAGACTGAGACTGAGTGCCTGAACCAGTAATGCCAAGTATGGTGAATTTTCCCTATACATGGGGAATTAGAGGTAACAATGGGGAAATTATATAAAGATTGTGCAAGAGTAAATGGAGAAATTTCTACCAGACGAAATATAAAAAAAAAATGGTAAATGTGTGTGCGACTATCTTCAAGAATAAACAGGGAATTTTTGAGGTAAAAAGGGAAATTCTGATGTTGAAGTTGGGGAAATTTCGTAAAGGAGACCTGGCAACACTGGCCTAGACCTCAGACCTGGCAACACTGACGGGAGGACACACCGGATTGGGTTGACGTTTACTAAACAACTGTAATGTATGTATTAAAACATATTTTACTGTCATATATCGCCATTATGTACACTATTTATATGTACACATCAACAGTGTTATTTCCATTTAATTATTGAACTGGTGTAAATGCGTATAAATGACATATGGGATAAATAATACATACAAGTTAATGAATAAATACGTGTATTATCCACCATTTATTTTTTCATCTTACATGTACCGAGTTATTCATTTTATTCATTCAAAGTTAGTGATTTACAGAGCCTGTGTTAAGAAAGAATACAAGTGTTAAATTTAATCATTGTGTTGTATGGAGGGAATAATGTAATGGTGTTGGAGGTGATGACGTGGCAGATGGTTTTTGGGTAAATTTATGGAAGTACTGTGTTCACTATATTGTATATTTTAATATCATTACCCACTATTTTGGACCATTCTAAGACACTTTTTGGTAATTCTGTATAAGTGGTCCACGTGTTTTTTTTTGTGTTTTTTTTGTTTTTCCTGCTTATTTTTACTTGTTCTATTCATTAGTGACCATAATATTGATCGGAAACCACTTGGTTTATACATATTCCCTAACCCCTTCAATCTTGGGGGAGAGCACTGGGAACCGGGGGTTTTGGGTGGGGGAAAACACGTAAATGAGCTTATTTTGCATTGATACTGGTTTCTTGACCTGCATAAATGTCGAAAAATTGGAAATCCGAGCCAAGTTTCGGCAAAAGTTGGCTCGGGTTTAGCAATTTTCCTGAGGGATAAATGTCAAGATTTTGGAAATCCGAGCCAAGTTTCGGCAAAAGTTGGCTCGGGTTTAGCAATTTTCCTGAGGGATAAATGTCAAGATTTTGGAAATCCGAGCCAAGTTTCGGCAAAAGTTGGCTCGGGTTTTGCAATTTTCCTGAGGGATAAATGTCAAGATTTTGGAAATCCGAGCCAAGTTTCGGCAAAAGTTGGCTCGGGTTTAGCAATTTTCCTGAGGGATAAATGTCAAGATTTTGGAAATCCGAGCCAAGTTTCGGCAAAAGTTGGCTCGGGTTTTGCAATTTTCCTGAGGGATAAATGTCAAGATTTTGGAAATCCGAGCCAAGTTTCGGCAAAAGTTGGCTCGGGTTATGCAATTTTCCTGAGGGATAAATGTCAAGATTTTGGAAATCCGAGGCAAGTTTAGATAATTAACCAAACCTAACCTGACCTAACCTAACCTGGGCAGACTACCGGAACCTAACCGGGGTACACTACCGGGACCTAACCAGGGCAGACTACCGGGACCTAACCGGGGCAGACTACCGGGACATAACCAGGGCAGGCTACCGGGACCTAACCGGGGCAGACCACGGCACAATATACAGTAGAAACTAGTCAGACCTCACCTGACCTGACCTAACCTAATCTGGACTGGGACACACTACCGGGACCTAACCGGGGCAGACTACCGGGACATAACCAGGGCAGACTACCGGGACATAACCGGGGCGGACTACCGGGACATAACTGGGGCAGACTACCGGGACCTAACCGGGGCAGACCACGGCACAATATACAGTAGAAACTAGTCAGACCTCATCTGACCTGACCTAACCTAATCTGGACTGGGACACACTACCGGGACCTAACCGGGGCAGACTACTGGGACATAACTGGGGCACACTACCGGGACATAACCTCACGTGACCTAACTGCCCCCCTTTATTATCCTTAGCAGACTACCTGACTGGCCATTACAATTGTTATACATAATTATTATTGCTATTTGTTAATAAAATATATTACAAAAAGGTTTTAACTCTTACCAGACTTGCAGGAAAATTGTGCAGATGATTAAATTTTCGAAGAAACCTGGGCCGTGATCCGGCTGACATATTTGTTACATCGCGTAATTTGTTATTATAATCCATAGCCTCCTATCCACACTGCTCACTTATTTTATGTTTCAAAATTAGCCTATGATCCACACATAAATGAAAAAGTTCTTGTGGCTTAGCAAAATGCGTGAAAAAAAAAAGCCATACCGGCTTCGCCATGTCGGTAGGGTCAGCTGGTCACGTATTACTGACACGTAGCAGTGAAAATGGGATGGTGGTGGAAAATTGCGGATGAATACAGAAGATTGATAGATTGCATTAATAATAATGATTATAATACTATGAGATGAGAAAATAATTTATGAAATTAAGTGAGTAAATAATGAAATTATCTATATATAAATGGTGATGGAATTAAAAGAATATTGAAAGCGTCATTTAATTAAAAAAAATACATGATTTACGAGATGGCAACTTGAAGTAGCACATGAGCATCCCATCATGATGTGGACTACTTTGTACAGTGTTCAGTGGCTTATTTTAAAGAAGGACCTGGGAGAGAAAGACACCGTGAACGCTGGAGTCTGAACTTAGGGTATTAACACCGTAGACTTACTCCTACGCTGGACTTTGTCTCGGAAGCGCTACGCTGGACTTCGTCTCAAAAGCGGTCGCGATTTTTCGAAAGCCTATTCTGCCGAAAGTTAAGTGCAACCGCCTATTATATTCATTACACACGAACACACTACATTGTCCCCTACTTAAATATACATAAATTGTAAATATTTGCCGCGTGGACCACATATACAGATTTTCCCACTTTTTATCTATGGTGTTTCTCTCGGAGATGCCCCGTTTTACAAAGATAATTTGGAAATTAGTCTGACCTAACCTGACCTGACCTAGCCTAACCTAACCTAGACCACAGCAGACTACCGGGACTTAACCTTGGCAAACTACTGGGATATAACCGGTGTAAACTATCATAAAGTGACCGGGGCGATGAGGGCACTGTGGGAAAGCCTGGTTCAAGCCATGGCCTTCCTCAGGAGCTTGGGGCTGCTCAGCCAGACACCTTGATGAACTTCAACAACAACCATACTAAATTTAAAACAAACACAAGCTGTTGGATAGGCAATAGGCATTTTGTTACTGTTTTTTTTAAGGGGGTATATAGCACATTGTCTTGGGTGGTAAATCTGGAGTAACCAATTCTTCCAAAGTATTCCAAGCATCAGGATACTATTATATTCATTCATTGGTTCTGTTTCCTGGGCGTACTTTGGAGGAATCAAGGCGCTCCAATCTATCAAAAGTATGCTATCCCCTTAAGATTGGTAAATAGGTCAATTTTCAGAGTTACGCATGTGTGAGTTTTTAGACAACACATGGTTTTCCTAAGTTACAGTTTTTTCGAGTGTTGATGCGATTTTAACATTCATTTATTGAGGAAATCTCCTGTTTTGATCATACCACATCACTCCAACAATCTTGGGGGAGAGCCTGGATCTGGGTTTTGAAATGAAAGAAATGCAGAAGTTTGAGAATCCAAGCCAATTTTTATAATAAAAATGTGAAATAAAAAAGAGATGGAAATTTGAGAACCTGTTACAATTGGTGACCCCGGAGTGACCTGGTAAGAGAACATGTCCGTTATCCACGGTGCTGACGGGAAAGGGGGCGTGGCCCAAATTTAGTAATAATTTTTTTTTTTTTTTGGTATATTTACAGAAGCGTGTACCATCACCGCCACTATTTATCAAGATGGGTAGCCAGGAACAGCCTTGCTACACCTTAATACAGGGACCGCCAGACACAGAGCAGCCCTCAGAAATGCAACTCAAACAGGATTTAGGTATTGTATTATTATTATTGTTACAGTGGTGCAAAACCTTCTGTTGTTATTATTATTATTGTTGTTGTTTTTATTTTATTTTTTGTTAAAATGTATTATTGTTATTATTTTTATTATTATTGTTGTTTTTTCTTGGGTGAATGCACAGAGCTTTAAGGAAATATATACTGTAATTTGTATTTGGTTAAACTGCAGGGTGCTAGTGATTCCTCCAAACTATATCAGAAAACAGACCGCCTCAGTATACAAGTAGAGGATCTGTTTCATGGCATTGTTTGGAGGAATCTGTAGCCCTCAAACTCCCTCCAGTAAGTATGCATGTAGGACTATGTATGTATGTGCGAGACTGGATATAATAAGGGGATAGTACAGTGTTCTTGGTATATCTGAAGCAACTGATTCCTCCAAACTATACCAAGCAAGAACAGGCCACCATTAGTTTTGTTCATCTGGTCTTTATCACTGTCTCTCTGTATCTTCCTCTTTCTCTGTATGTGTGTGTATATCACTCACTCTCACTCTACAGAAAACAGTGACATTGTTTGTAAGATCAGTGCCTTCAAGAAGGTAATCTAACTAATCTCTATCTCCTTCTGTTGTTGTTGGTATTGTTGTTGTTCTCCCGGGGCAGACCCCCAGTACGCTCTGGTCTCAGTGAAAAAACAAGTTGAAATAAAGGAGGGGCTGGCCCTATATGCCTGGGCTACCGAAGCACATCCCAGAGAGATGGGACCAGAGCTTACTGGACCAGGGAGTCTGGGGGCCTCCGACCGCCAGGGAGATTGGGGGGAAGGTCTTTGATCCCACAGCCAGTGCTGTGGGCCCAAGTCCACGTTACCACAAGAGCTACAAGTGGGGCCGCACCTTCCATGAGACCAGTTCTGAAGGGACCATAAAGAGGGAGGGAGTTTAAACTGCTGCATGTAAAGGGATAATGCACCCCCATGTCCTAGCAGTCCACACAGCTGTGTGAAAAAAAACAACCTCCGGTTGCAGTACACCTCGCATGGATTTTTAATCCAATTGGACAGATCTCGTCAAATCCGCTAGAAAGTGACCAGATCCTACAACAATCTTTTTTCTAGTCCTGTGGAGGATGACTAATATTTACATAGATTAAAGTCACCCCCCCTGGGCAGTTCACTCCCTCTGTCTGTCTGAGTGTGTGTGTGTCTACATGTCTCTCTCTTTACTTTTTCATCTGGTACCTTTTGTGCTTACTGTACCACCTTTCAATCACCTTCTTCCTCGGGCGTCATATGATTTCGCTGTTGTGGCACCAAATATCAATCAATCAATCTCACTCTCTCCACAGAAAACAGTGACATCGTTGGCAAGATCGGTGCCCTCAAGAAGGTAATCCAGCTGATCCTTAATGGTGAGCGCCTGCCTGGTATACTGATGACGGTGATAAGGTTTGTGATGCCAGTTGAAGATCACACCGTAAAGAAACTACTACTGGTCTTTTGGGAAATAGTACCCAAGACAACCTCTGATGGAAAGCTGCTACAAGAGATGATATTAGTGTGTGATGCATATAGAAAGGTCAGTGTGTGTGTGATGCTTATAGAAATTTAGTGTGTGTGTGTGTGTGTGTAAGAGATGATAGTAGTGTGTGATGCTTATAGAAAGTTTAGTGTGTGTGTGTGATGCTTATAATTATAAAGGTTAGTGTTGTGTATATGTGTGTGTGATGCTTATAAAAAGTTTAGTATTGTGTATATGTGTGTGTGCTGCTTATAGAAAGTTTAGTGTGTATGTTTGTGATGCTTATAGAAAGGTTAGTGTGTGTCCCTTGATTTATCTATCCCTCTGTGTGTGTGTATATGTGTATCTCTCTCTCTCTCTCTTTTTCTCTTTCTCAGTCAGTCAGTAGTCCCTCAATATAACTTTATTAAATTTTGCACTTGTGTCCTTTTAACACAGGCTCAGTAAATCACACACAAATCTCCTCCCCTCCCCTCCCCTCCTCTTTACCACCAACAGGACCTCTCCCACCCAAACGAGTTCACACATAGGCCTACACAGAGATAGATACACATGTTTCTTGCACACACACACACACACACACAAATAGATACACATGTTTCTTGCACACACACACACAAAAATAGATACACATGTTTCTTACACACACACACAAAAATAGATACACATGTTTCTTACACACACACACACACACACAGATAGATACACATGTTTCTTGCACACACACACACACAAATAGATACACATGTTTCTTACACACACACACAGATAGATACACATGTTTCTTGCACACACACACAGATAGATACACATGTTTCTTGCACACACACACTCAGATAGATATACGTGTTTCTTGCACACACACACACACAGATAGATACACATATTTCTTACACACTCATACACATAATGACTTATCCCCATCCCCCTTTCCACCAACAGGATCTCTCTCACCCCAATGAGTTCATCCGTGGTTCGACCCTTCGATTCTTGTGTAAATTGAAGGAGCCTGAGCTGTTAGAACCACTCATGCCAACCATACGTCTCTGTCTTGAACACAGACACTCATATGTACGAAGGAATGCAGTGCTGGCCATCTTTACCATCTATAAGTGAGTATTTTATTTTGTGCATCTTGTATACACACACACACGCACACTCATATATATGAAGAAATGCAGTGCTACCCATCTTTACCATCTATCACAATAGAAAGTAAGAAGAGAAATGAGTAATTAGTTAAGGAAATGAATAGAAAAGATATAGCATTGGAGGAGATGTCAGCTGAACTAAAAACAGTGATATTCCAAAACTAATGAAATAGGAGGAAATTTAGTAGAGCAGGAGAAAGATTTAAACAAAAAGCAGATGTTTTGGTCAAGGCCAGTAACATTTTGGGGGGTCCGAGCATCTGAGCTGCTTCCGTCAACCAGACTCGGGATTGCTTGGACAGACAGTCTGGGGAATTACAACAACAACTCATTAGTACGCTCGGTTGCCTCTACAGGGTGTATTACTCCTCGATGTATCCCCCCCAGAGACTACTATCCACTCATCTCAAGTTTTCTTACCCAACGCTGGCAGGGTGAATGGTCGTCAATCACCTCTAACAAACTTCAAACTGTTAAATCTTCAGTATTCCCCTGACACTTTCCAGCCCATCGCAATAGGCGATGGGTGACTGCCTTGACCCATTTATGACTTGGCCACACTAGAATTACCCATGGCTTTCTGATCCTCGGTGCATCAATTGCTATCCGCTGTGTCTGAAAATGTTTCTATCGTGTTGCTATCCAAAAAATACTATCCGCGAGGTTTTACCGTAGGTGGAAAAGCCTTGGAGGGGCATCACTTAGTAATACGGTAACGATACTTACCGATAGTGTGTGTGGCTGAGTGTATCTGGTGGGCTGGATTCTAATGTGTCGGCACCAGACAATAAAAGCAGCTTGACTCGCTGGTCAGATTACAATGCAAATCAAACTTTGCATTGCAGGCCAGACAATAGAACTTCGCTTGGGCCGGAGGTTACCCGCCCCTGTGTTAGATAATGATACCTTATCCTTTCTATAGTTATACTGTATTTATATTGGTGGTAATGATATTGATATTATCTGGTGTAAGATGATGATACCTTATTCTATAGCAAGCTACGAAGTACAGATGACTTATGTGATTGTTATACAGTAATAATTTTCTTTGTATTCCATCATCAATACCCCATTTCCATTTTCCAGAAATTTTGACATTTATATTTCCAACTTTCCCTTTTAGGGATTTTTACTTTATTTCCAACTTCCACTTTCAAGAAACTTCAACCATTTAATTTCTAGTTTCATAAATTTCAACTTCTGCTTCCAGAAACTTTGACTTTTTGATTCCTGACGCACCCGAGCTCATCTCCAACTTCCTAGAGGGTGAACAGGACATGTCTTGTAAACGCAACGCCTTTATGATGTTGATCCACGCTGACCAGGAGAGGGCACTCACCTACCTCTCCACATGCATCGATCAGGTCAACTCATTTGGGGACATTCTGCAACTCGTCATTGTCGAACTTATTTATAAGGTGGGTGTTAGAGTCAAAGTTAGATTATGTTAGTTATTGTCAAACTTATTTATAAGGTGGGTGTCGGTTTAGGTTATGTTAGATTAGTCAGAAAAAATCCAATTATATTCCCAAATAGTAATAATAGTCTACTTAAGGGGAAATTCTCTTGTTGTTTGAAAATTGGAATGCTACTGATTCTTCCTAAACTACGCCTCGAAACAGATCCCACATTAAAGTAACATTAAGGTCGTCTATTTCGTTGCATTGTTTGGAGGAATCGGAGACCTTCCAATTCACCAATAAGAGAATCTCCCCTTAAGTTCCTAAAAGGTGTAGTGTGTGTGAAGGGTAAATGTACAGTAGTCAGATTAAATTAGTCATTGCTGTACTTATAGATGTGGGTGTTAGGGTCAAGTTAGCTTAAAGGTAGATTCTCGTTAGTAAATTGAAAGGCAAGTGATTCTTCCTAACTGTACCAGAAAACAGACGCCCCCCAATGGTACTAATAGGGGATCTGTTTCGTGGCATGGTTTGGAGGAATCAGATACTTTCCAATTCACCAACCAGAGAATCTCCCCTTAAGTTAATCACAAATATCCTGTGTACTGAAAACTTTCCCAACGGTGTATGGTCTAGGTTAAACTAAAGGGGTAGAACAGTGTTGGTAAATCTGGAGCAACTGATTCCTCCAAACTATTCCAAGCAACAACAGGCCCCCACCATTACTATTGTTATTCAGGTTCGGTTGTTTCCTGTCATACTTTGGAGGAATCAAGGCACTCTTATGAATCTACCAAAAATTTATTATTCCCTTAATTTAACCATACCCCAATAATTAACCCCAAACCCCTATCAGTTTACTCCAAACAACTTTTCTTAATTCTTCCCTCAAACCCCTCATAATTCTTCCCCCAAACGCCTCTTAATTTTCTCCCCAAACCCCACTAATTTACCCCCAATCCCCTGTTAATTACCCAAAAACCTCCATTCTTATTTACCCCAATCAACTCCTATTATTTTACCCCAATCAACCTCTCTTATTTTACCCCAATCAACTCTTATATTTACCCCAATCAAACCCATCTTAAATTACCCAATCCTCCATTTATTTACCCCACCAAACCCCTCTAAATTTTTCCTATAGGTTTGTCATGCCAACCCGAGTGAGAGGGCTCGGTTCATTCGCTGTATCTACAACCTTCTCAACTCCAACAGTCCGGCTGTCCGCTACGAGGCAGCCGGTACACTGGTCACTCTCTCATCAGCGCCTACAGCAATTAAGGTGGGTCTACTCTCACTCTCTCCCTCCTATCACTCTCTTATTATTTATTCTTGGTCTCTCATTCTCTATCTGTTCTCTCTATCTCTTCCCCCTCTCCATCTTCTCTCGCTCGTTCTCCCTCCTTTTACACTCTTTCCTCACTTTCTTTCTCCCTTGTCTTGCTCTTCTCATTCTCTCCTCTCTCCCTCCTCTCACTCTCTCATTCTTTATTCTGTCTCTCTTCTCGCTGTCATTTCACATTTTATATCCTCATTCTCTCCTTCCTCTCACTCTGTCATCAGCACCTACAGACATTAAGGTGAAACTCAGCACTGATAATAGACACTGTTTGTTTACCACATTTCCAATGGCCATTAAGGTGAAATTCTCTTGTTGGTGAATTAGAAGGTCTGGCTATGATGTACAAATGTATCACAGAAAAGGAGAAGATAGGTATAGAAAACTTGTGTCCACAAGGAATACCTACAATGAGAAGTCACAGTAAGAAATTTCTTTAAAAAAGGAGAGAGTTTAATACTGTTTACTGGGGGGTTACTGCCATGGCTGGGCACCATGGTGGGGAGTTGGGCTTGCCTGGCTGACGTTCTGGAGAGTGTCTCATCAGAGATAGATACCAGAACTAAAACCCTGCAACTTTAACTTTAACAAAGATGTACAGAAATACAGCTTTCCAAATAGAGTAATATATCAATGGAATGCATTACCAGAAGAAGTGGTGTGTGCCAAAAACATACATAACTTTAAAGAAAAATATGATAATTGGGTTTTAAAAAATGGGACATTACAAGCTTGACTCAATCCTGTAAAGATACAAATAGGTAAGAACACACACACACCCACACCTCTCCACATGCACCTCTGTACACACACGCATGTAGTATACACATCATTTTACCTCATGAATATGTATGGTATGTTACATTACACATCACCATACTTAACACACATACACATACATACAGTACTGTATATACTGTACATCACTTTACCTCCAGAATAATTATGTTTCGTTACACAATTCTTAAAATATGTTATGTTCTGTTTGTTATTCAATATTACTTTTCATTACAGGCAGCAGCTAACTGTAATGTTATATTGATAGTGAAGGAAAGTAACACTCGCACACATACGTCACACTACCATCTGAATATTTATGTTATGTTACACCACACACACATTAACCTTATACATCATTTTACCTTCAGAAAAAATGTTACATTACCAAACACTTTAAATATATTCTGTTATGTTTGTTATGTTACTCCATATTAATTTACATTACAGGCTGCAGCCAACTGTTATATTGAACTGATAGTTATGGAGAAGGACAACAACAAACACACACACATCTCTTTAGATATGTTACATTATGTTATGTTACAGACTACAGCCAACTGTTACATTGAACCAATAGATAAGAAGTGACAAAAACACACACACATGCACATCACTTTAGATATGTTGTGTTACATTATGTTATGCTCAACAACAACACACACACACATCACTTTAAATGTGTTACATTATGTTATAGGCCGCAGCCAACTGTTACATTGAACTGATTGTGAAGGAGAGTGACAACAATGTGAAGCTGATTGTTCTGGACCGTTTAGTGGCTCTTAAAGACTCACCACAACAAGAGAAAATATTACAAGAACTTGCCATGGATGTCTTAAGAATATTGTCAACACCAGACCTGGAAGTACGCAAGAAGACGCTAAATTTGGGTATGTATATATGTGTATGTATGTTTGTTGACCATGGATATCTTAAGAATATTGTCAACCCCAGACCTGGAAGTACACAAGAAGATGCAAAATTTGAGTATGTAGAGAGAATAATAATTATAATAATAATATATATGTGTGTGGGTGTGTGTGTGTAGAGCATTAGAATATCTAACAAGAACTGGCCTTGGATGTCATAAGAATATTGTCCACACCAAACCTGGAAGTACACAAGAAAACACTCAATTTGGGTATGTGATATATGTGTGTGCCTTGCAAAGCCTTCAGTTCTTTCTCCCCTACTTTACTTACTCTTATTTTCATTACTCTTATTTTCGTTACTCTTATTTTTGTTACTCTTATTTTCGTTACTCTTATTTTCGTTACTTCTATTTTCGTTACTTACAGTGCTCCCCCCAAGTAGACGGAGTTTATGTACCAAGCAGGTGCCGTGTACTTTGAAATTGTCTACTTGGAATTGATAAATAAATGGGAAAAAATAGGTTTGGTACTGGTGCTTCCAAAAACTAATCCTTCTTGACCATTAGAATATGTAAACTCAACCCCCAGCCATAGAAGGTTTCTCTAACACATTTAAAAGCTATCGCCTGAATATAAAAAAAACATACCTAAATGGCTAACATGCATCCCAAGTGGTGCTCTTGCGACTCATGAGCCAGGATGAAAGTACACTTACAGATTCTCTAGTTACTAAAAATAATTCTAAACTTGTGCCAAAAGTATGGAAAATGTATGTTTAGAAAGGTTGTTCATTCAAAATGGGTAGACCTAAAGTGCAAGTGTAGTGGGTGAGGGTGAGGGTTGGCAAGTTCAGTTATCACCAATAATCCATGAGTTTCTACTCATACAAACATATTTCTTTAGTTTATATTCATTATTCTTTGTCACTTTTTCTTACAATCACTTGCACTTTTCACCATATCAAATGTCTGTACTGAGATATGTGCTAAAAGTATGAAAAATGCCCATTTTGAGAAGTTGTTCACTATAAAGGGGTTAGGCCTATCACGAGTGTATCAAGGTGAGGGTGATAGTGGGGTGGTAAGTTCAGTTATCACCAGAACAAATTGAGTTTTTATTCTTGCTCACACATTCCTTAGTTTGTATTAATTAATTTTGGTAATTTTCTCTTAAATTCTCTTTCACTTTTCACCATATCAATAATCTGTATGTGTATAATCAATCCAGGCAGCTGAATATCGACTTGCACATAGGTACGCCTACTTTTGAAAAGTCATATACTTTTGGTATTTTGGTCTCTATTAAATTCTCCACCTACTTGGAAATTGTCTAGTTAATGACCGCCTACTTCCAAGGAGCACTGTATTTTCATTACTCTTATTTTTGTTAGTCTTATTTTCGTTGCTCTTATTTTTGTTACTAGATAATTTTATCTTCTTGTTACCATATTAATTTCACATGTTGTAACCAGATACATTTTTCTCGTGACAGCGCTGGAGTTGGTAACACTCCGTACTGTGACAGAGATGGTAGAGGTGATGAAGAAGGAAGTGGGCAAGACACACAACACAGTAGAACATGAAGACACTGGCAAGTAAGTCAAATAATATGTATTTTTCCTTATATTTTGGCGTAGGGAAGTGGTTTCCCCATCGCCCATCATTCTTGTGATGATGCAATCGGCCTGGTATCCACTTCAATACAGGGGGGGGAGTGAAGTCTGGGGATCACACTTGCTAATAATAAGCCCACTAAAGGATCAAATAGCCTGAGAGTTGAACCCCTTGTCTGTTGGGGGTCCTACACTGGTGCTAGAGCCTCACCACCCACTGAAAAAAGGGAAATGGGATATTATTGATGATGTATTATAACATGTTATTTGTAAGTATTTATTCCCTGTACTGTAGGCCTTCAACATTAGATGATAAATATAGCACTATCCATTTAACACAAGCTCAGTAAATCACTCCACACATAACACAGTAGAACACAAAGGCAAGTTGAATTACAGTAATCCCTTATTATACACCACTGTTGTTGTTGTGGGTGTGTATTATACCATTGTCTATGAATGTGTGTACAGTCGGTGGCAAAAGTCATGTCGCCTCACTTAGTGTTTCTTGAAGGATAACATAAAGGATAATATCAAACCAACACATTCAACATACAGAATTACAATATCCAGGGGAGGGATAGACTACTCTGGGTTTTCATTTTCTCTCTCTCTCTCGTGCAAGTTTAGCAGCGAAAATTTATCACTAATTGCCTATGTCTTCCTCCCCTTCCACAGATATCGTCAGTTGTTGGTTCGTACCCTACACACCATCAGTATCAAGTTCCCTGAGGTGGCTGCCAGTGTTATACCAATACTCATGGACTTCCTCTCAGACAACAATGAACTCGCTGCTACTGATGTGTTGGTGTTTGTCAGGGAGGCTATACAGAGATTCCAGGTTAGTCATTGTGTGTCTGTGTGTTCTTATTGTAAAAAGGCGACTAAAAAAAGTGGCTTTCACTTCTCCAACTGTCCTTTTTTTATATACCTTTTTTGTGCTTAGTGTCCCAGATCTCAATCACCTTCATCCTCGGGCACCATATGACCTCGCTGTTGCGGTGCCTAATATCAGTGTGTGTGTCTGTGAGTGGTATTTAATTAAAGAGAAAGACTCAATGTTATATTAATAAACTTGCTGCTACTGATGTATTGGTCTCTGTTAGGGAGGCTATACAGAGATTCCAGGTTATTGTGTGTCTGTCTGTGTGTCAGTTAGTTGGTCAGTCTGTGTGTGTGTGTGTTATTTAAGGGGAGAGAGCTACTGGTCAGTCTGTCTGTTTGTCTATTATTTAAGGGGGGAAAGACTAATGATCAGTCTGTCTGTCTGTCTGTGTCTGTATTTAATGGTTTTTGTTAGGAAGGCTATACAGAGTTTCAAGGTCAGTGTGTGTGTTATTTAATTTAGGAGAGAGACACTAATGGTTGTATGCAAGAATATCTATCCTTGCTTCTTCCCTAAACAACATATGTACAGTTACGGCCAGGTATATGTTTTCACCCTTTCCCAGCCAACACTTTATTTTACACTCAGTCTCTTATGGAAGACCACCCAATGTTTTCCCAGGCTTGTGTTATTCATTACAATACAGACTAAATAATCTACTGGGCCTGGGTTAAATATGTAATGAGTTATATTGTACAAAAACAAATGAATACAAGACCCTTGGTATAAGATGATTGAATTTATCACTATCCTTTTAACACAGGCTCAGTAAATCATTAACTGGGTCTGTATGGTAATGAATAACACAAGCTTAGGAGAACATTGGGTGGTCTTCAATGAGTGTAAAATGAAGTGAGTGAAGTATGTCAAAGTTCAGTATTTATTCATTGTATATGTATTGACTCCTTTCACCAATGCTAAGTGAAGGGACTTATGTCGAGGATGCAACATGTAGGGAGGAGCTGAGGACTTTTGTGGCTTGAGAGGGGGAGTGATTTGTGTGTGTGAACAATTTCACTGGGTACTCTGTCGTTACTTTCTGTATTTCTGCTCCCCTTTTCTATCCCTGGCACTAGAGCCCCCTCACCCCTTGAAGAAAGGGAAATAGAGTAATGATGATACTATCCAGAGTGTACTGTATTATATTACAGTACTAACAATTTATTTCCCCCCACCAACAGGATTTGCGTCCCCAGATCATCGAGAGATTGTTGTCAGCGCTGCCCACCATTTGTTCAGTCACTGTACACTGCCATACTCTGTGGATTCTGGGAGAATATGCCTCTACTACAGGTAAACACACACACACACACACATGCATACATAATCACACACACGTCTCCTCTGGTCAACTTTGGAACACACACTACTCGCACAAACACACACAGCTTCCGAATGCAATATTTAACAGGTACTCTGTTTTTCATGTCCACAACTGGTCAACTCTGGCATACACGCGCACACACACACACAGTACCTTGTCAAATTGTTTCGTTTAATCCAGGAAATTGTAGTCTACATTAATGACTAATAAGGATTTGTTTACATTCTATAGTATGGGATTAAGTGTATGGAGACAACATATTAGTTATGGAATTTTAACACCACTACAATTAGGAGAGGTAATGTGAGTGGTGTACAGAGAGGGTTTACTGTACACACATACATTACAAACAGTACATTACACACCCTATAACACCAAAACAATGTATTACTGTATATGGATGTGTAATGTACAAACAAAGAAGGGTTACTGTACATACATTCCTTATTAATAGTAGAGTAGACACCCATTACACCAGCAGTGCAAAACAACACATTATTGTACTGTATATGTGTGTGAGGTGTACAAAGAGGGTTTATTTACTGTACACAAGTTCATTACAAGCAGTACAATACACACCCATAACACCAACAGTACAGAATAACACATTAATGTATGTTTAAATAGTGATTTTGCACACCAGCAGCGAACCCAGTCTAACCCCACCCCACCCTACCCTACCCTAATGTAGCCCAACCCATCCCAACCTAACCATACCCAACCCAACTCAATCCAACCTAACCTAACCAAACCATAAAATACCCTACCCCACCCTAACCCAACCCCTCCCCTCCCCTCCCTACCCCAACCTCAACCCCGTGTCCCTCTCAGTACCGGTACCCTTTTTCGTATGGCTTGAATCACTGTCACAAATCTGTAAACATCTCTGACCCTGGGTTCAGCCCTACAGTATAGTCCCAGGGCTATCTCAGCCACTCATTTTGCCTCAGCCCCCCTATCAGTTCAGCCCCCAGGATAGGAAAGAAATAGGTCAGACAGAGATGACAAGCCATAACTTTTATCACCACCCTAACACTACTTGGTGGTAACTCAAACCAACCTAATGTAACCTACCTAACCATCATTATTTTGTTTAGGGGAGGTACTAGGAGTGGTGTCAGCAGTGAGGGTCAGCCTAGGGGACCTGCCCATAGTGGAGGATGAGATGCGTAAAGCAGCAGGCGAAGGAAACACAGAAGAACAACAACAACTGGAAGGAGATAAGACCACACACACACAATCACAACAACAGAAAGTGACAGCAGATGGAACCTATGCATCACAGTCTGTCTTCTCTACTACCTTGTGAGTTAATATACACATAACTACACATTATATAAACATGCACAAATAAATAATAATTAAAAAAAAATACTTATACATATACACATCTGAACACACATACACACACAGACAAATATTAACATGCACACATAGGAAATAAAAATCAAATGTACACAACACAACAACCGTGAGGACCACACAGCGTTGTCTAACCAAACCTAACCTATTGTAACCTAGCCTCTCTCGCATACACACACACACACACACACACACACACGCACACAACACACGCACACAACACACAAACAAACAAACAAACCTAACCTATTGTAACCAAACATGTATGTATATACTGTATGTCTTTTCCCAATGCAGGTCAACACATAAGGCTGATGACAGTCCCCCATTGAGGAAGTATCTACTGGAAGGAAACTTCTACCTTGGTGCTGTCATTGCTAACACTTTGGTTAAGTTAGCATTCAGGTAATTATACTATAGTATATATTACTCTATTTTAGCTTCTATTTTGTTGGTACAGTACTGTAGACCCTGGATATACAATGAATAAATACAGTATATCCTGGATATACAATGAATAAAATTCTAATTTGTACCCACCACTTCATTTTATACTCAGTCCCTCATTGAAGACCACTAATATATGTATTCCCAGGCTTGTGTTATTCATTACCATACATACAAACTAACTAAGTGATTTACTGAGCCTGTGTTAAAAGGATATAAATGATAAATTTATTAATCTTATATCAAGGGCCTACTGAAGTTGTTTAACCTAACCATAAGATATTCTTAAAAATAGTCTCATTATACCCTATAGTAAGTAAATTAAAGGAAACCTAACCTAAGTGGATGATACACTTTTGGTACAATGGAGTGCCCTGATTCCTCAGTCTAAAGTATGCCAGACAACAGGACCAGATTAACAAACATAATGGAGGCATGTTGCTTGGAATAGTTTAAAGAATTCAGTAGTTCCAGATTTACCAACACTCTATTTCCCCCATAAACTTAGTGCCATCATTTCTAACATGTTACTTAAGTTATCATTGAGGTAATTGTATTATATATTACTATGCTCTGGCTTACATCACCACCTTCCATGGGCACCATATGACCTTGCTGTTTGGGTGCCTAATATCAATCAGGCAGTCATCCAATCCTTCTGCTTCCTAAGATCACCTAAAACCTTTCCTTCCACAGGTACATATCCCTGGATTCTGAGTTGAGTGTTCAGAACAAGTTGTGTGGTGAAGTGATGTTGGTGATATCGTCCATCATACACCTGGGCAAGTCTGGTCTCCCCAACAAGGCCATGACTGATGATGACTTTGACCGCATGATGCTCTGTCTTCAGGTAACTTTTAATTTTTTTTTTTTTTTTTTTTTTAGTTATGTTGTCTTTTTGTAATTTTTTGTAGTCTGTAGTTATGTAATTTTAGTAAAATTTAGTATCATAATTTTTTGTCACACCATTGTACAGTATAGTAATTTTTAGTCTCTTACCCCTTTAGAAAATAGACAGGTAATAACACTTTAGTCACGTCTTGTTTTTAGTTATTTTACATCCTGTACCAATTAAAAAATTGCCTGGTAATAATATTTTAGTCACATAATTTTTATAATCTCTAGCAGCATGTCCCTTTAGAGAATAGCCATGTATTACACTTTTGTATCCATCTCCCTCATTTTCACTAGCAATGCCAGCGCTATGTTAAGCTATTAGCCTACAGTACTGAATTCAGCAGCCTTAACACCACTTCAGCAACAAGAGCCAACAAAAAGTGACTTTAAAATTTAAAACAGTGGAAACATTGATTATCACTATACGCGCGGCATCAGAGATGACAATATCCGATATTGGCAACACCACCGCCCGTAGTCCGCTCACTTAGCCTAGCTAATCACTATCCCCAGTGCCTTAATCGCTATTCGCCGTGCCTGGAAATGTTTCTATCCTGTCGCTATCCGTGAGGTTTTACTGTACTGAATCATAACAGGTGGTGTGAGAATACAAAGCCAGCCTGTCTATGGTATTCACAGAGCAGTGCCGGGCAGCCCTGTAACACATCCTGACAAACTAATAATATTAATAAGAACAATAATAATAACAACAACAACCATCTCATTTAACGGGTTGTGTCAGAACAGAAACCCAGTCTGTCTACATTAAGTAATAATAATAATAATGATAATAATAACAATAATAATAATGATAATAATAATAATGTTAATAATAATAATAATAATAACAATAATGATAATAATAATAATAACAATAATAATAATAATGATAATAATAATAATAATAATAATAATAATAATAATGATAACAATAATAACAACAACATCTTTTACCAGGTTGTATCAGAGAGCAACGCCAGCCTATCAACAATATTCACAGAGCAGTGTCGGACGGCCCTGTCACACATGCTGGCGGCCAAGGCAGAGGAGGAGGAGGCCCAGCGGAGGGACAAGAGAGGTGGAGCGGCGGCCAAAGTGGTGGAACACGTGGATGATCACATTGCCTTCACTCACCTCACAAGGGGCGGAGACCCAGCTTCATCCGATGATATGTTTGATGTGTCAATGTCAGTGGCTGTCAGTGGAGGAAAGAAGGAAGGTGTTGATCTTAGCACCAGTAAACTCAGCAAGGTAAACAAACATAGAAGATAATGTACATACAGTGTTAAGTATATACTGAAATAGGTGGATACTATAATCTAGATGGATAATATGTTTGATGCGTCTATGTTAATGTTTGTGAGGGGAGGAAAGAAGGAAGGTGATGATCTCAGCACCAGTAAATTCAGCAAGGTAAGGAAGGTGATGATCTCAACACCAGTAAACTCAGCAAGATAAATAAAAAATCTTAATGCATATCAGTAAACTCAGGAAGGTAAGAAAGACACTAGTAAACTCAGCAAGATAAATATGTAGGACAGAGTTTTTACAGTGCTGAATGAATAAAGATCTTTCCCTTCTACATTAACTTCAGCACTAGTCAGCTTAGCAAGGTATGAAAGGTGTTGATCTCAGCAAGGTAAGCAAACTTATAGAATAGTGTACTAAATTATAATGAATAGTGTACAGACAGTGTTACATAAAGACTGTAATAAGTAAGTTATGTACCAGGTTAATACTGTAATAGGTTAGTTAAAAGGATGATATGTTTGATGTGTTTGTGTCAATGACTGTGAGTGGAGGCAAGAAGGAAGGTGTTGATCTCTCTCATAATAATAATAATACTTTTTTTCCCCTACAACAGGTAACCCAGCTAACAGGCTTCAGTGACCCAGTGTATGCAGAGGCCTATGTCCACATCAACCAGTATGACATTGTATTGGATGTGTTGGTAGTGAATCAGACCAGTGACACACTACAGAACTGTACCTTGGAGCTGGCACCACTGGGGGACCTTAAGCTGGTAGAGAAACCACAGCCGGTTGTATTGGCACCAAAAGACTTCTGTAACATCAAGGCTAATGTCAAGGTAATGGATAGGACAGTAACAGTATATTATAATATATAAATAAATAAACATTCAAACTTCAGGTTAATTAAGAGACTAAAGGGGAACCAACTTCTCCCTTACTGGAAAATTTTTCTTATTAAAAAATGTCTCTTCACTTATAAATGCCCCTTATTTTAAAATGTCCCTAACTTATAAATGTCCTTTACTTATGAATGTCCCTTACTTAAAATTGTCCCTTATTTGACTACAAATACGAAAGAATTTATCATATTGTGTTTGTTGTGTTTGTGTGTGTAGCAGTAATCTTATGTTTGTCATGTTTTGTGTGTTGCAGGCATAGTATGTTTGTCATGTTTGTGTGTTGCAGTAGTATTATGTTTGTGTGTTGTTGCAATATTATGTTTGTGTGTGTTGCAGTAATATTATGTTTGTTGTGTTTGTGTGTTACAGTAATATTATATTTGTTTGTCATATTTGCATGTGTGTACCAATAAATTCCAAATACAATTGTAACCCCCTCCCCTCCCACCACCAGGTAGCATTGATGGAGAATGGGTTTGTGCTGTGTGTGTGTTGCAGGCATGTTGTATGTATGTGTGTGTTTGTGTGTATTTCAGTAGTTATATGCTTATCGTGTGTGTGAGTGTGTGTCCCAATAAATCCCAAACACAATCATAATCTCCCTCGCCACACCAACAGGTAGCTTCAACGGAGAATGGGTTCGTGTTTGGCAACATTGTGTACGACGTGAAGGGCTCGACCAGTGACCGCAACGTGGTCATCCTCAATGACATACACGTGGACATTATGGACTACATCGTACCAGCCACCTGCACCGACCTGGAGTTCCGCAAGATGTGGAGCGAGTTCGAGTGGGAGAACAAGGTGACTGTCAACACACACATGACCGGCCTCAAGGAGTACCTCGACTACCTGTGCCGCTCCACCAATATGCGCTGCCTCACCCCCGAGAAGGCCCTAGGGGGATCCGGGGACTACATGGCTGCCAACCTCTATGCACACTCCATCTTTGGGGAGGACGCACTGGCCAACCTGTCCATTGAGAAGCCACTGGACAGTCCTGGGGCGCCAGTCACCGGGCATATACGCATCAGGGCTAAGAGTCAGGTAAGGCAAAGAGTAAGAGTTGGTTGAGAAAAGAGTAAGAGTTAGGTAGGGAAAGAGTCAGTCAATGTAGGAAAGTTTAGTAAGGAAAGAGTAAGAGTTAGGTATGGATAGAGTAAGAGGAAAAGTCAGGTAGGGATAGAGTAAGAAAGAGTTAGGTAGAGTAAGAGAGAAAGTCAGGTAGGGATAGAGTAAGAGAGAGAGTCAGGTAGGAGTAGAGGAAAGGTCAGGTAGGGACACATATGCATCAGGGCTAAGAGTCAGATGAGGGAAAGAGTAAGAGTCAGGGAGGGACATATATGCATCAGGGCTAAGAGTCAGATGAGGAAAGAGTCTGAAGTACAGGACCAGTTGTATATGAGCAAAGAGACAGGTATGCAAGAATGTCTGTGTTGGTGTTGATGTTAATTTGGTACCGGTACGATGACTTCATAGATAGACACACACACACACTACAGGGTCATTGTACCGTCAACACTAACACCATGGATATTCTTACATATGAACCCAAGAGTCAGTTAGAGAAAGGGGTTTGATATGTAAAGTTTTGAAGTGATAACCTCATATATGTAGAGTCAAATAATGGTACAGTAATCCCTCAATATCATCATCAATATCCCATTTCCCTTTATTTCTGTGGGTGGTGAGGCTCTAGCACAAGTGTAGAACCCCGGACAGATAATGAGTCCAACTCCCAGGCTATATGAACCTTTAGTGGGGTCATTGTTAGTGAGTGTGGTCCCTAACACTCACTCCCCCCCCCCCCAACCCCTGTATTGTAGTGACAGACAATGGGTTCAACTTCAAGGCAATATGAACCTTTTGTGGGGTCATTGTTAGTGAGTGTGGTCCCTAACACTCACTCCCCCCCCACCTCCCCCATATATTGTAGGGTATACCAGGCTGACTGTACCATCACAAAAATAGTGGGTGATGGGGAAGTCTCTTACCTATGTCAAAAAAAAATAATACATAATAAATACAGTAATGTTTATGGTATTTTTCAGGGTATGGCCATCAGTCTTGGAGATCGTGTCAACAAAGTACAGAAGGCCACTATCAAGTCAGCAGGAGCATAAACATATATACACACACATACATACATACATACAAACATACCATCCAGCACTTATACTCCCTCCTTCCTTCCCTCCTACTCTCTCTCTCACTACTGCTACTACTATTCCCTTCTATTCCTTTTCCTCCCTACTACTACTACTACTCTCTCCCCCTTTCCTCCTCCTACTAATCTCACTCCTCTCCCTCCCACTCCCACATTTAACACAACACTCCATTATTTTTTTTTTTTTCCGTTATATTTCTTGCTTTCGTTTTTATTGATGAGGTGAAAAATATGTACTGATTCCCTCATTAAATTTCTTGAAGGTCAAAATGTTGTTGCTCTCCCATTAAATTTTACAGTATATATTTTATTATTAATAATGAGGTGAAAAAATGTACCCTAAAAAAAAAAAAACTTATAAACACTGGAATGTATGTGTGTATTTGAAAAAGGGAAGCCAATGCATTTTCACCACCATAATAATAATATTAATAAAAACAATGTAGTAGTAATTATGAATAATAATATCTTGTTAAGTTTGGGGTTTGGGATAGTATTCTTATTATTATTATTTATACAGTATAGAATTATTATTAGATATGATGCTAAAGTTAAGGGGGTAATAGTAGCAATAGTAGTATACTTTTAGTACATTGAAGTGCTTTAACCTCTACAAGGTATATATGCATGTGCCAGGAAACAACACAATGGTGTTGCTTGGAATAGTTTGTTGGAGGAAACATTTTCCACCTCTTTGCTACCCACCAACCACTTTAAGGGGAAATTCTCTTGTTGGTGAATTGGAAAGTCTCCGATTCCTCCAAACTATGCCAGAAAACAGACACGCCCTCAGTGGTACTAATAGGGAATCTGTTTCCTGGCATAGTTTGGAGGAATCAAGGCACTCCAATGTACCAAAAGTATATTATTACCTCCTTAAATGAATAACATATATCATGGCTTATTTTCTACATGAGATAAATATACAATAAGTTCATTTAATATATCTTAACTAACTTTTTCAGATAATTTTGTACACAAATCAGTACAGTATATGTGAAAAAATACATTAATTTCTGTTAATTTTCTTAACTTTTTCTCTCCTATGAAATTTAGTGCAAATAAATATATGGATATTATATTAAAATTCTATTATTTTCCTTACTTTTTTTTCAGTAAATTATTGACCTAGCCATTTTGGAGGTTGGCGAGTCCTTCAAACATTTTCACGAAACACACATCTACATGCATGAAGGGCCTTGTTGTTTGGTGGCATAGTCAGGAGGAATTGGAAGCCACCACTAGGCCTCACACACACACACACACACACACACACACAGACAGGTTCCAACCAACGCTTCGAGTAGAAAAACAATTCTGAACGTTGCATTTAAATATTTTCATAAGACAACCAATATATCATTAATTAATTTCTTCTTTACACACACACACACACACAGGGTAATACTTGGGGGGGGGGGGGAGTAGATTGGGAACCATCACTGCGATAAATGTTTATATATCACATATGGGGGGAGTATTGCCTGTAGTGATGTGGGCAATACTTAAAGGGTTTTGGCACCCCTTCGGCCCCAGCCACTCTTTCAATTCTTCAACTGTTCGTCCTTTCTTTTTATTTATTTCCTGCTTCCTGTCTCACCTCACTATCACCTTCTACTGGCACTATATGACCTCGCTGTTGTGGCAAGCTTTTTTTTTTTTTTCCTCAAAATTAATGTCTATATACAGGGTCAAACTCATACATGCATCTAGGACAATAAAGGGAAATGATAAGTAAAAATATTAAGGTGTAATTCTTTTGTTGTTGGTGAATTGGAAGGCTAATGATTCCTCCAAACTATTTCATGAAACACATCACCTTAATCTTACTAATAGGGGATCTGTTTGGTGGCATAGTTTGGAGGAATCACTAGCACTCCATAATAATAATAATAATAATAATGTGCTCTTGTGGGTGAATTGGAAGGTTCCTGATTTCTCCAAACTATATGGCATAGAGTTGAGGAATCACAGACCTTCAAATTCCCCTTAAAACAAACTATATACTGATATGTACAGATAAGTCCACATGTCTTTATAAACTCCCTAGAATTTGCTAGAAAACAACAACAACAACCAGACGAACAAATAATAATAATAATGGTAGCCTATCCTATTGATGCTTGGAATAGTTTGAAGGAATAGGCTAAGTTGCTCCGTATGTACCACCAACATAATATTAATGGTATCCTATTGTTGCTAATAATAATAAAAATAATGATAAAAATAAACATGTAACTGAACCAAGTCGACAAAGGTGGTGTTTTGGCTATAATCGAGTCAGTGCGTCATTGGCAGTGGTGGAGGTGGGATGTGTGCGCGTGTTGCTCTCCGATCGACTTTTTATAATGGTGTTTGATTATTAAATGTTCGATAATTCTCATATATACATGCTGGAGCTCGTTTATCATCTAGGTGTTGTTGTTGTTTGGAATCATCTGACATACATACCAGAGAAATTACAACACTT
>JAWQEG010006970.1:0-2500 GCA_033782935.1 Petrolisthes cinctipes
GGGGATCTGTTTTCTCGAGTAGTTTGTAGGAATCACACACACATCCAATTCACCACCAACAACAAACAACAAGAAGAAGAGAATATCACCATTAGAATTATCGAGTACTAATTAATTAAAAGGGAATTGTGCAGTAGTTTTTGAAGCATTTTGTAGGAGATAATTAATGATTCCTTTAAATAATTCCAAGCAACAGAACACCACCATTTTTGTGATAATCTGGTCCTGTTTGTTGGAATATTTTTGGAGGAATCAAAGCACTCTGAATTACCAATTACCACACGTTTTTTATCCATTTATTTTAAGGTATACGCAAAATTTGACATTAATATAAATCAAATATAATCATAGATAGATAAATTATCATTATTATTATTATTTTTTTTTATTATTTTTTTTTTTTTTTTTTTTTTTTTTACATATATTTTTTTTTTTACTATAAGAATGTGGAGGACTGTGATGTATTTAATTATATACGAGCCTAAATGAACTACTGATAATAATAGATAAGAGTGATAAATTATGATACAAATAAAGAAAAATAGATAGATAAACAGTTCTCTGATTATTGTGAAAGGGGAAGGATATATAATTTTTTTTATTTTTTTTTTTATTTTTTATTGAGAGGGGTATGTATTTATTTTGGAGGAATGGTGATCTCCAAAATGTCCCCCACAAAAAAAAAAAAAAAAAAAAAAAAAATAATAATAATAAAAAAATATATATACCTTCCCCTTCAAAGACATTCCAACTGCAGGGGAAATGAACTAAGCAATAATAATAACAATAATAATATATAAATTTTAAATAATGTACAGTTTCATACACAGAATAATAATAATAATAATCATTCATGTCTTTTTTGGAAATATGAAGAAGCTTGTTTGTTGCCCTGCCTGGTTGGTTGATTAAATAGTTGAGGGGCCATTGTTTGTGTGTGTGTGTGTGTGTGTGTGTGTGTGTGTGTGTGTGTAAGGGACTCTGTAGTGATGATATTGTAAGGTGAAGCAGGTGGTGAGGATATAGTGACACACAAACATCACACATCCACCCCTCATCTATCTACCCACACACACACCCACACACACATACCACAACACAACACTCCCCACACACACACACACACACCCACACACCACAACACACACACTCCCCCACACATCCACACACCCACCACAACACTCCCACACACCACAACACTCCCCCACACACCACAACACTCCCCACACACCCACATACCACAAGACCCACTCATCTACACAACACCCCCACACACACACCACAACACACACACACCCACACACAAAACCACCCACCACCAAGATGTTAAACATTAAATGAATATCCCTCCCTGTCTTCAACCCTCATCAGTAAGTCAGTCAGTCAGTCAGTCAGTCATTAAGTCAGTTGGCTGGTTGGTTGGTTGGTTGGTTGGTTGGTTGGTTATTTAATTTTATTTTATTTATTTATTATTATTATTTTTTATCTGGCTGATGGTAAATGTACAGTCACGAGTTATAAATAAGTATCCATGTGTTGCTGTTGTTGTTGTTGAAGTTTTGGAATCATGTGATACACCAATGATTACAACAACAACAACAACAGCAAACAACAAACCCTTTTCCTGTCTCCTGGAACTCACTTAATTAAACTGGGTAAGAAGTATACTCTTGGTTGGTATTTCTGGAGCAAATGATTCCTCCAAACTATATTCCAAGCAACAGGACACCACCACCACCAACACCATTATTTTTGTCAACCTGGTGATGCTGTTTCTTGGTATTCTGTGGAAGAGGAATCAAGGCACTCCAATGTATCAAAAGTATACATGTCCCCTTCCTCAAAACTCCACAAACATAATAATCATCAACCTATTCTAATCAAACACACATGAATATTTACTTTTGTGACTATTTATTTATTTAACTTGTGACTATGCCTAGGAAATAATGTATTGTATAAGGAGAGGTAATAGTTTCTCATGTGACAGTCCCGTGTTGTATATACGAGTGAATCCCTTTCAGACTTGGTGTGTGTTGTTGTTGTTGTAAGTATGGACCTCTGCTTCTACAGGTGCCTTAAGGGGACCCTGTGTGTGTGTGTGATGTAAGGAAATTGGAGGTCACTGAGTCCTTCAAATATTATTGCCACGAAACACACACACACACACACACACACACACACACACACACACACACACACACACACACACACACACACATACACACACACACACATACACATACACCTATATTGAAGGAGCTTGATTGTTTCGTGGCATAGTCAGGAGGAATCAGAAGCCACCAGGTCTCATACACGATCACAGGGTCCTAAAATAATCCCACACACACACACACTCCCCTCCCATCCTTCCTTCCTTTCTTCCCATTCCCAAATTTGTCACCAAGATGAGTGTAATATTGTCTATGATAAGATATTGATATGTGTCTTGACCAATGGTGCCTTAAGGTGGTAATGAATTCACTTTGTTTACATTGGA
>JAWQEG010006970.1:12500-20000 GCA_033782935.1 Petrolisthes cinctipes
TTATTATTTTTTTTTTTTTTTTTTTTTTTTTTTGTTACCGGAAATAAAGTCTTGTTTGGTCACAGTCTATTGTTCCATTATTTATGAAGGAGGTATTGAAAGGACCCTGTGATCGTGTATGTCAAAAAAAACAACAACACACACACACACACACACACACATACTTTTGGTGTCTTCTGATTCCTCCTAACTATGCCACGAAACATTATTGAATAAACTCCTCCTTCGATATAGAGAGCTGTGTGTGTGTGTGTGTGTGTGTGTGTGTGTGTGTGTGTGTTTCGTGGCAATATTTGAAGGACTCGTTTACCTCCAATTATTTTATTTACTACTACTACTACTACTACTACTACTACTACTACTACTACTACTACTACTACTACTACTACTACTATTACTACTACATTATACACGGGGTCCATTTAATAATTAACAGATGATAAATGTTAAAAAAAAAAAGTTCCTTCAGAGACAAACTTCTGAATAACTAATTTTTTTTTTTTTTTTATAAGCCCAGCAAACTTTCATAGGATATTATTATTTATTATTATTATTATTATTATTATTATTATTATTATTATTATTATTATTATTATGCCAGTAAAAAAAAGTGGCAAAAATTCTTCTTCATCAATAGAAAAACCGAGCATAAAAAAAGTATAAAACAAACACACACACACACACACACACACACACACACACACACACAAATAAACTTAAATAGTGAACTTGCAATTATTATTATTATTATTATTATTATTATTATTATTATTATTATTATTATTATTATTATTATTATTATTTATTATTATTATTATTATTATTATTAGATACAAATGGAATGCATAATGATAATCTTGCAAATGATGGCATGCAATTTGATAGATAAAAAAATAGATAAAAATAGATGATGATCCCAAATGAAAGTTATTCCTTCAAGGTAGAGAGAAAAAGGAAAAAAAAAAAAAAATAATAATAATCCCGAACACACACACACACATGAATGAAGGTATGAGAGAGAGAGAGAGAGAGAGAGAGAGAGAGAGAGAGAGAGACACTGACACTATAATTCTACTTCCTCCACACTGTATCAAAACAAAAACAATAACAATAACAATATTTACAACAACAACAAGATATCCTGTATAATTTGAAAAGATATCAGTAATTATCACCAATTCCCATCCATACAAATATGACTTAATTAATATTTCCCTGCTCTTTTTAATTATCCCTGAGACTACTATAAATTAATCAACAAGGCTGATGTAATTTACGTGTGTGTGTGTGTGTGTGTGTGTGTGTGTGTGTGTGTGTGATGTACAGACGTAATCCAAAATCCAAATATCCCAAAATATCCAAAATTCAAAATATGTATCCAGGTTTGCTTTGAATAGAATAAGTCAACACTAGTCCAGCTCCGAGAATTAATAATAATAATAATAATAATAATAATAATAATAATAATAATAATAATAATAATGATGATGATAATGATGATAATGATGATAATGATGATAATGATGATAATAATGATAATAATAATAATGATAATGATAAAAATAATAATAATAATAATAATAATAATAATAATATCTGGAAGTTGCTCAGTGAAGTGTCAAAAACAAAACAAAAAAATTTCAAACAAGACCTCCTGGAAATGAATTTTGGATTACGATTGTACAGTTGGTCACATGAATTCTTATACAGGTTATATGGAAAGAGTGGTTATTATTGTGGAAGTACTGCAATGAATGGTCTACTAAGTGACTCGTTGATTACCAAAATAATAATAATAATAATAATAATAATGATAATAATAATAATGTTGTATTGCAGTTACACAATCTTACATTACAAAACAACAAACCTAATAATAATAATAATAATGTTGTATTGCAGTTACATAGTCTTACATTACAAAACAACAAACCTAATAATAATAATAATAATAATAATAATAATAATAATAGTAATAATGTTGTATTGCAGTTACATATTATACTCTTACATTCTCTGTATGTTGTCAACCCTCGAAAACAACAACAACAACAACAACAACAACAGCGTGTGTACCAATTCTTATGGCCCCAACTGTACTATTGGATATAATTAATGTATGTTGGTATAATACTTGTGGTTGTTTTCGTTCGTTTTTATTTTTTTTTTATTTTTTTTTATTTTCTTTTTTTTATTATTTTTTTTTTTTGGTGTCCTCAGTTTGTTTCACATAATAATAATAATAATTTCTGTGATTTATTGTGGTTTGCCTCCAGGCCCCCCGTACTCTGATCTCTCGCTATTACCCTGTACATATAACCCTAAATATACCATAATAAACCACTGTAGACTATATATATGTGTTTTTATTTCACTGCATGTCCTTCCTCTTCATTCGACCCTATAAATATATATATAATTATATCCTCGTAGTTAATTAATAAGGACCTCTGTGGTGATCGTGTATGGTGGGACTTGGAGGCTTCTACTGAGTCCCCATGAATATAATATATGCCACGAAACACACTCCTTCCATATACATACAGTCGTGGTCAATAATAATAATACACATATGGGTATCTCAAACAATTTGCTATCTAATGTTTACACGTTCACATATGATATTATTGTTTTAAGTAGTGCATAGCTGCTTGTAATAAATTAAAAGATGGTAGTTAACCTATTTATTGGAAAGTTTATCATCTAAGGAACAGAGGGAAGCTGTCAAACTCTTACGTGAGTTACCCCTATATGGATGATTATATTTGACCGCGACTATAGGTGGTGGTGGTGGTGGTGTTTCGTGACTATTATATTTGAAGGACTCGTTTACCTCCAATATTTTCCTACACGATCACAGGGCCCTCATTAAGGTGGTACAGCCCAGGTGAAAGATACTTGCCCCATTTGAGTAACCAGTGTCTATTATCAGGTACTTGCTTTTTATTACCATCCTCAATACTGACTTCTGCCCCTGATGTCTCCTATTATTACCATCCTATTATTACCATCCTCAATACTGACTTCTGCCCCTGACGTCTCCTATTTGGCACTAAGGAACTTGATATTGGCAGAAATTGACCATCTTTCACTTGGGCTGTACCACCCATTCATGTGTTGTCCAACTGTACGTAATACTCACAGGACTACACTCACAGGAATCTATTCTGGCCTTAGTTCCTGGTAATGTCCTCTTGTGTCAGATCTTCATTTATCATAGTATTGGTGGGTACTGGGAGTGGATGGGACAGTACTGGGAGTGGATGGATGGGACAGTACTGGGAGTGGATGGGATAGTACTGGGAGTGGGTGGATGGGACAGTACTGGGAGTGGATGGGACAGTACTGGGAGTGGGTGGATGGGACAGTACTGGGAGTGGATGGGATAGTACTGGGAGTGGGTGGATGGGACAGTACTGGGAGTGGATGGGACAGTACTGGGAGTGGGTGGATGGGACAGTACTGGGAGTGGATGGGACAGTACTGGGAGTGGATGGGACGGTACTGGCACTTTTTCTTGTCCTAATTGACCTTGTTGTTGGTTGGTAAGTCTGGAGCAACTGATTCCTCCAAAATCCAAACAACAGGACATCATTAGTTTTGTTTATCTGCTGGTCTTGTTTCCTGGATTACTTTGGAGGAATCAACAAGGTGCTTCAATGTACCAAAAGTTTAAGGAAAAGGGGGTTTTTGCCTGCGGTGTTGTGGGCAGTATATTTTAATGGTTTTGGCGCCCCTTCGGCCCCAACTACTATCATTTAATTCTTCAAGGGAGGGATCCTTTTCTTCATGCTTGCTGTCCCATCTCTCTATCACCTTATCCCTCGTTCATCCTCAAATTCTCATCCTTCATCCTCAGTTACAATACACTGGGCCATATTCAAGAACATTAATGGTGTATACGATGGTGTTGTACCGGTACGATGACTCCATAGGAAAACAATAGAGCCATCGTACTAGTATCACGCTATCGTATGCACCACAAATGTTCTTGAATATGGCCCACCCTCTTGTGTTCTGTTGAAAGTGTGGAAACATCATAATAATGTACCCGCCTTTTTATCGGTACTTTTTCTTATTACGTTTCATACTTTACGCCTATTTGTGTCATGATTTATTAATTATTTACTCTTGAGAATACAGAATTATAATAATGAATAGATTACCGGATTTGGGAAATTCCTCATAATAATATTCCACTGATAAGTTGGCAACCCTGAGGAAACACATTTGATATTTATTATTATTATTATTATTGTTATTAATTGGACTTTATTTGACTGTTTACTGTTTAGTTTGACTTTTTATTTGTTCAGTTATAAGTATTAGTTGTGGACTGTTGTCATGGTATAAAAGTGACATAATAAAAATAGAAGAAAAAAAAAACAACAACAAGAGACGACCCGAGTCCCAGAAAAAAAGGTAAACACGGCAGCCAGGAAGGAAAGGGAACTGCTTATTATTGGACTTTATTTAACTGTTTACTCTTTATTTAGACAGTTTAGAGGTTCAGTTAGTATCTTTCCCGCCTATACCAGTTGTGGATAGTTGTGTTTTCCATAAGATTGACATAAAATTGGAAAGAAATATAAAAAAACGAGTAGGAACAGAATCCCAGGAAGGAATGTCAACACGGCAGGAAAGATTATTGTTTATTTGGACTTTATTTAACTTTTTTACTCATTATTTGACTGTTTATATGTTCAGTTGATATCTTTTATGCCTCTATATCAGCTGTGGACAGTTGTGATGGCATAAAATCGACATAAATATAGAAAAAATATTAAACACAACAACAGGAACCGAGTCCCAGGGAGGAATGTCAACACGGGAGGAAAGAGAACTGTTTATTTGGAATTTATTTAACTTTTTACTCGTTATTTGACTGTTTATGGATTTATATATAATTTTTAATGCCTATATCAGTTGTGGCTAGTTGTGTTTGCCATAAGATTAACATAAAATTGGAAAACAAAATATTAAAAACAAGAGCAGGAGCCGAGTCCCAGGAAGTCAGGTCAACCCGAGCCGGATGACGTCATCACCAGGTGTAAACACAGGTGAGTTAGGTGACTAATTAAGCACCTTTTAGTATTGTATCTTATTATATTGTTGGTATGCAAGGATAAAATAAAAATAAAAATAAAAATAAAAATAAAACAAATAAAAATAAAAACAAATAAAAATAAAAATAAAAATAATAATCAAGACCATCCGTGGTGTATACGATGGCGTGGTACCGGTACGATGGCTCTGTAGTGTGTGTTTATGGTACTTGTCGTCGTATCAGTACCACATCATCGTATGTACTACAGATGGTCTTGATTATTATTTTTATTTTTATTTTTATATTTATTTGTTTTTATTTTTATTTCATTTTTATATTTATTTGTTTTATTTTTATTTTTATTTATATATATATATATATATATATATATATATATATATATATTTTTTTTTTTTTTTTTTTTTTTTTTAATTATTATTATTATTATTATTATTATTATTTTTTTTTTTTTTTTTTCCAACATACCATTATATACCTGTACTACCATACTATATATTACACCATACTACCATATTAAATACTACCATACCCTATAGTGATCCATTCAGTATTTTATTACACTTTTTTTGTTCATATCTGTTACATGTAAAAATAAATTCTCTTTAGTTTATTCAGGGAAACACATTATATATATATTTCTGAAGAACAATTGCTTCTGGATTCTTTCAAAACCTTTTTATTATTTTTTGATATACACAGCATTATTTTCTTTACATATTACTGATTCTTCATTTTTTTATTATTATTATTATTATATCGTGAAGAAAAATACTTTTAACTTTTCTTTCTTGATGCTAGATTGATTGATTGATTTATTTATTTATTTATTTATTTATTTATTTATTTATTTGTTTGTTTGTTTGTTTGTTTGTTTGTTTGTTTGTTTGCTAGAAGGTCCCGTACTCCTAATAAAGTCAAGTTAGTTTATTGTAGGTTAGGCCAGGTCAGGTCAGGTCATGTTCAGTAAAGTTTAGAACAGGTTATTTTTGAGTTAGACAATGTTTGGCTTGGGTATACATGTTGAATTTCACATCAAATTAATTGCTGTTTTGTTATTACCGTACAGAACTAAAATATATATTGTACTGTATTTTTCCGTGTCTCCGTTAAGGACCCTGTGTGTTCGTGTTTGAAACTTGGTGGCTTCTGGTTCCTCCTGACCATGCCACGAAAAACGCTCCTTCAATATAGGTGTGTGTGTTTCGTGGCAATATTTGAAGGACTCGCTAACCTTCAATTTTCTGACTACATCACGGGGTCCCTTTAAAGCCTCAGTATCGTGCTATCGTTGGCTTGCTTTCGGTGTGATTGTGGCTATATGGTAATACTGCGTTGCTGTTTTTGAGTTGGTAATGACGGATGTGTTTGCCGTTTATATTCCGTGTCTCCGTAAAAGCCGCAATACTGTGTCATTCTTCCGTTGGCTTGCTTTCAGGGTGATCGTGGCTATATGGTAATACTGCGTTGCTGTTGTTGAGTTGGTAATGACGGATGTGTTTGCTGTGTTTATATTCCGTGTCTCCGTAAAAGCCGCAATACTGTATCATTCTTCCGTTGGCTTGCTTACAGGGTGATTGCAGCTATATGGTAATGTTGCGTTGCTGAGTTGGTAATGACGGATGTGTTTCCTGTCTTTGCTGTTTATATTTCTTCATTATAATTTTTTTTTCTTTCCTTTTTGCCATTTGGTGTCCGAAGTGTTTTTATATATAACATAATTTTGTGTACCAGTCATGACAACCCACACACATTTAACTCTCAGGGTAATTGGTGTGGGTGTTGAAAATTATGTGTGTGTGTGGGTGTGGAAAACTATGTGTGAGTGTGGGTGTGGAAAATTATGTGTGGTGGGTGTGGGTGTGTAAAATTTGTGTGTGTGGGTGTGGAAAATTTGTGTGTGTGTGTGTGTGGAAAATTATGTGTGTGTGTGGTTGGAAAATTTGTGTGTGTGTGTGTGTGTGTGTGTGGAAAGTTTGTGTGTGTGTGTGTGTGTGTGTGGAAAATTAGTGTGTGTGTGTGGATGGAAAATTAGTGTGTGTGTGTGTAAAATTAGTGTGTGTGTGGAAAATTATGTGTGTGTGTGGGTGTGGAAAATTAATGTGTGTGTGTGTGTGTAAAATTATGTGTGTGTGTGGGTGTGGAAAATTATGTGTGTGTGTGTGTGGAAAATTCATGTGTGTGTGGAAAAAATTCATGTGTGTGTGTGTGTGTGTGTGTGTGTAAAATCAATCAGTGTGAGTAATTAATTTGTGTGTGTTACATTGGAGTGCCTTGATTCCTCCAAAGTATGCCAAGGAAACAACACCACCAGATGAACTAAAATTAAATAATGTGTTCTGTTGTTGCTTGGAATAGTTTGGAGGAATCATTTGCTCCAGATTTTACCCCCATAATTTAATGTTACTATTTTTGCTATTTATTGAAAAGTGGTA
>JAWQEG010006971.1:0-12500 GCA_033782935.1 Petrolisthes cinctipes
CGTTCGGCCAACAGAAACCTTATGAGCCAAGCACACCAACCCTAAGGTCTCCCTGGCCGGACGGCCCCAATCGTGCCGCAGCTCCCAACTGAGCAGCACAAGAGTCCTAAGTAAATGGGACTCTGATTTTTCAACAGGGGTGCTTGAAGTGTAACCGTCGTCCTACTAATCCCTACTAATCCTCCATCCGCGGCCAAACTTAAAGCAAATAGTAAAACTAAATGTCCACGACTTAATCCGAGATCTTTTACTGGCCTGGCAGCCAGCGAGGCACGAAAGCTCTCTCACCAAAGAGCAGTCGAGCCTTTAGGCACCTAAGAACGGTCACAGGGAGCTGGTCAGACTTATTAATCTAAAGAGAATACCTACGGGGGTCCTGAGGCATCTCCATTACTCGTACCCCACACGCCTGAGATCCTTCAATCTCAGCCCTTTCGAACCTGTGAGCGTTAAAAGGCGTTGTTTTAGGAGGTTCCAAAGCCTCCTTCTCACACGGCATAAGGTAGCTGAGTGAGGTCCTTAACAATAAAAACTTATATCGAAAGTGATGAAGATTTTTTTTTTTTTTTTTTTTTTTTTTTTTTAGGACAGTTGAAGAGCAGTTGTGAAACTTAATATTAACATGAAGATTTGACAACTCTTAGTCAGGATCCTAATAACGCTACCTTTCTGGCACGGGTAACCCAACTGGACTAAATGTCCCCCCAGCATAGCTAGCAAAATTCAAACAGATCACACAAGCTCTCTCACCGACGGCAAGGTGGTTGTCAGGAGTGAGAGAGTGAGAGAGAGAGAGAGAGAGAGAGAGTGAGAGATGAGAACTACTAGTGTTTTTTATATGCTGAAGAGAGAGAGAGAGAGAGTGAGAGAGAGAGAGAGAGAGAGAGAGAGAGAGATCTAATGTATTTTATATGTAGGTGTGTGTGTGTGTGCCCTTGCTGAGTCAGGCACACTCTCCCTCCTCTCCCTCCTCTCCCTCTCATCACCTTCCTCCTTCACTCCTCCTCTTCTTCCTCCTCCTTCATTCCCTACTTTCCTTCCTCCCTCTCTTAATTCTTTTTCTCTTCCTTCTTCCTTCTTCCTCTTTCTTTTTCTCTCTCTCTTCTCTCTCTTCTCTCTCTCTTCACTTTCCTTCTCTCTCTCTCTCTCTCTCTCTCTACTCCTCTCTCTCTCTATCTCTCTTCTCTATCTCTCTCATCTCTCTCTCTCTTCTCTCTCTCTCTCTCTCTCTCTCCTCGTCTCTACTCTCTCTTCTCTCTCTCTCTCACTCCTCTCGTCTCTCTCTCTCTCTCTCTCTCTCCTTCCTTCATATCAGTCTCTTTTCTCTCTCCTCCCTCCCTCCCTCCTTCTTTTTCCTTCCTTCCTTCTTCCTCATCTTTCCATATTTCCTCACATTCCTCCTATCCTTCCTTCCTTCCTTCATCATTCTTCTTCAGTCAATTCTCTTTAAAGTACCCTATCATAATAAATAATAATAATCTAATACATAATAATATAAAAATAATAATAATAATAATAATAATAATAATCATAATAAAACTAATAATAATAACAATAACAATAATAAAAATAATACATATTTATAATAATAATAAACATCAATACACACACCCTCCGAAACAAAATGCCCAAACATAGAACTCCCCCCCCCCCCCCCACACACACACATTCCACATCTCAACCCCCCAATCCCTGTTGAGCGGAGGGGCAACCCCCCACCACACAACCGCATCCCCTTGTGGGACTACAAGGGATACAGCTATGTTTACATCCATAGCAAGGCCTGACACCAAAAGCTGGTTTATCCCTGCCACTTTCACTACAGGGCAAACTCCCCCTCCAGCATTCAGCCGGCTATGGGCCACACTCAATGCAGGCCCCTCCTTCAAGGGCCGTGAAGCCGCGTCCACTCTTCAAGCATTCACCACTCCTCCTCCACTCGTTTCTATCACGCACAATCACTCTACCTTGCTCCACAGATATACCTCTTCACCCAGAGCTCCTTTCACAGTGTCTATCCATCTCCTCTGTGGCCCTTCCTCTCCTCCTTACACCTCCCACATCTGAGCCCCCTATCCTCTTTACCATTCTATTCTCTCCACATGTCCAAACCATCTTAACACACACTGTGCTCTGCACGGCCTGCTAACACTCTCACAACACCTGTCCTTCTCCTCACTTCCTCATTCCTGACTCTGTCCATTTCGAGTCACACCACACATGCTTCTCAGACATCTCATCTCTACTACATTCAACCTTTTCTTCTCACATTCTCCCATATTCCCATGTTTCCGCTCCATACAGTGCAGTAGGCACTGCTATCCCTTCGTACAACTTCCTCTTTACATCCATTCTAAGTGACTTACAGCCAAACATCCTATTCATTCCTCCTAGCACCTTTCCTACCTCATTTACTCTGGATTTTACCTCTGTCTCTAGTTTTGCTATCCACCGTCACCTTTGACCCCAAATATTTAAAACACTCCACCCTCCTCCAATATTTCACCATCCAGCATTGGAGGATAATAATAATAATAATAATAATAATAGCAGAATAAAAAGAATACAATAGTTAGTGTTGATAAAAAATATGTGTGTTGTCCTTATAGAAAACCAGTAGAAAATGTAGGTGTTACTACACTAGGTTAGGTTGGGTTAGGGTAGGTTATTTTAGGTTAGGTTAAGTTAGGTTAGGTTAGATTAGGTTGGGTTAGATTAGGTTGGGTTAGATTAGTTTGGGATAGGTTGGGTTGTGTTGGGTTAGGTTAGGTTGGAGTAGGATGGTTTAAGTTAGGTTAGGTTGGGTTAGGATAGATTAGGTTGGGTTGGGTTTGGTTGGGTTAGGGTAGGTTAGGTTGGGTTAAGTTAGGTTAGGTTGGGTTAGGTTAGGTTAGATTGAGTTGGTTGGCTTGGGTTAGGATAGGTTAGATTGGGTTAGGTTAGGTTAGGTTAGGTTGGGTAGGATTGGATTAGGTTGAGTTAGGTTAGGTTGGGTAGGATTAGATTTAGTTATGTTAGGTTAGGTTAGGTTAGGTTAGGATTAGATTTGATTAGCTTAGGTTGTATTAGCTTAAGTTTGGTTGGGTTAGGATAAGTTAGGTTGAGTTAGGTTAGGTAGGATTAGGTCAGGTTGAATTAGGTTACGTTGGGTAAATTATGTTGGGTTGATAAATTTGAAGGTCTCTGATTCCTCCAAACCACTTCAAAACAACAGAAGATCCCCTATTAGTACCATTGAGAGTGTAAGTTTTCTGGTATAGTTAGGAGGAATCAGTAGCCTTCCAATTCACCAACAAAAGAATATCTCCTTTATTTTATCCCTTCAAAATATTGAAGACATATAAACATACATACACACAAACATACATACAAACATTAATTCTACTTTATTATTTACAGGTTTGAAACGTGACAACACCAAACCATAAAAGGAATCACTACTACTACTAACACTACTACTACTACGACTACTACTACTACGACTACCAGAGGAAACATCACTACCACTACTACTACTACTACTACTACGACTGCTACTACTATTAATACAACCACCAATATCATATCACAAGAGGGAACATCACTACTACTACTACTACTACCACTACTCCCAGATTGAAACATCACTACTACTACTACCACGAGAGGGAACACCACTACCACCACCACCACCACCACCACTACGACCATCACCACTACCATCACCACCACCACCAACACACATACCCACTCACTCATCAATGCTCAATATGGATTTAAGTTACCAATACGAATAATAATTAGTATGTAAGGTGAGACAATGATATCACATTAATTAAACCTACTTGAAACAGAGCCTGAACCACACGACACTGAAACATGTTTAAGACTTGTACAGATGTATGTATGTATGTATGTATGTATATATATAATGTTCCAGACGTATCATTAAGTTTGGTGAATGTTTTTTGGGTTCGTGTGGACAGACCTCTGTATAATTATAAAGGCCCTATGATCGTGTATGAAACCTGGTTGGTGGCTTCTGATTCCTCTTGGTTTTTAATGCCACAAAACCAGCTCCTTGCATATCAGTGGTGTTTCGTGGCAATGTTTGAAGGAGTCACTATATAAGCTCCAATTTTCTTACTACATCACAGGGTTCCTTAAAGGTCTGTCTGTCCACATTATTGGGAAACATTATTATTGGGAAATATTGTTGTCTTGTGTGGACAGACATTTATAAACACTATTAATACCGTACTGGTTGTTGTAGAAATAATGTGAATAATAATAACAGTGAATAATAACACAGTAATGATGATGATAATAGTGCTCAAAGATGCAAATATGAATACTAATAATGCAGTTATAAATTAATGACATTAATATCAGTAATAACATAGTAATGATGATAATGATAATGATGATGATGATAATAGTGCTCAAAGATGCAAATATGAAAACTAATAATGCAGTTATATATTAAAGACACTAATATCAGTGATAACATAGTAATGATGATAATGATGATAATGATGATGATGATAATAATGAAAAATAGAGCTCATACTAACAACAATAATAATGATGCAGTTATTAATTAATGACACTAATACCAGTAATAACACAGTAATAATGAGGGTGATAATAATAATGATGATGATGATAATAATAATAATAATAATAATAATAACAATAATGATGATGATGATGATGATGATGATAATAGTGCTCAAAGATAATAAGGTAATTAATGATAATACAGTTATTAATACTACTAATAATGACTTAGACACAGAAGGTACTGTACATACATACAATCAAACAAAACGAAGGAATTAAAAGCAGGAAATTAACCTTGTGAGAGAGAGAGAGAGAGAGAGAGAGAGAGAGAGAGAGAGAGAGAGAGAGAGAGAGAGAGAGAGAGAGAGAGAGAGAGAGAAGGGGAGCTCTGTGTGTGTGTGTGTATATGTGAGTGAGAAAGAGTGGTGTGTGTGTGTGTGTGTGTGAGTGCAATCATCACGGGCATTGTATATATGTATATAATTATGTATGTATGTACGTATGTATGTATGTATAAGAGTAAGTACACACTGGGATACAAAGTCACACAACACTGTCTCTGTACCGTCTGTCATCTGTCTCTGAAAAAATCTAAATATATCTGTCAACAATGGCTATACACTGTCTCTGGATCACGTACACACAAACACACTTTATCCACCAAGAGTCCACATACATACATACATACATACATACATACATACATAGCCTCGGGACTGTCTCTCAACTTTGTATCTCGGTGTGTACTAGACTTAATGAATCAATAATGAATAAATAATGATAATCAAGTGACACTGTAAAAGATAATTATTATGAATAACTGTATATTGTTATTATTGTTTTATTATTATTATTATTATTATTATTATTATTATTATTATTATTATCATTATTATTATTATTATCAGTATTATTATTATTATTGTTACTATCATTATTATTTTTAGTATTATTATTATTATTATTATTATTATTATTATTATTATTATTATTATTATTATTATTATTATTATTATTATTATTATTATTATTATTATTATTATTATTGCTATTATTATTATTATTATCTTTATTTTTATTCGTATTATTATTATTACTATTATTATTATTATTATTATTATTATTATTATTATTATTATTATTATTATTATTATTATTATTATTATTATTATTTTAGACTTACGGTAAGGTGATTAGTTCGGGAGGATTAATTTTCTTGTTGGTGAATTGGAAGGCTACTGATTCCTCCAAAGTATACCATGAAACAGACACCCACATTAGAAACATGGATAATAATAATAATAATAATAATAATAATAATAATAATAAAATAATAATAATAATAATAATAATAATAATAATAATAATAATAATAATAATATAATAATAATAATAATAATAATAATAATAATAATAATAATAATAATCATAATAAAAATAAAAATAAAAATAATAATAATTATAATAAAAAAAATAATAACAACAATAGAAATAATAGAAATAATAAAAATAATAGCAACAATAGAAATAATGATAATAATAATAATAGTAATAATAATAATAATAACAATAATAATAGTAATAATAATAATAATAATAATAATAATAATAATAATAATAATAATAAAAATCATAATAAAAACAAAAATAAAAATAATAATATTTATAATAATAAAGATGATGATAATAATAATAATAATAATAATAATAATAACAATAATAACAATAATAATAATAATAATAATAATATTAATAACAATAGAAATAATAATAATAATTTAGGGGGATCTGTTGTTTCGTCACAGTAAATTTGGATGAACCAGAGTCCTCCCAATTCACCAACCAAAGCATCTGCTGGCCTTACTTAAGTTTTGTTTGTACAATATCAATGCATATCCCAGGTCAAAGGTCAATGTATATCTCAGGTATGGATGGTGTGTGTGTGTGTGTGTGTGTGTGTTGGTTATTTATGAGAGAAAGAGTGTGTGTGTGTGTGTGTACAGCCATGGGTGATAGTGGTGGACCAGGGTCCAAGGAGTGTTGGAGAGCAACTGAACAGAGTTTGAACAAGTGAGTATTCTAAACCTCTCTCAACGTTGAGAATGGTTTGGAAAATTCACTTATGGGAACTCTGTTCAGTTGCTGTCCAACACTTCTTGGACCCTGGTCCAGTACTATCACCCATGGCTGTACACACACACACACACACACACACAACCATCGTATACAACATGAACGTTCTTGAATACTTGGTGGTGAAGTACACATTTGTTACATTGGAGTGCCTTGATTCCTCCAAAATAAATATCCCACGAAACAAACACACAAACACAAACAAACAAATATATAAACAAGACCTGATAAACAAAAACAAAAACAATGGGAGTGTCTCTTGTTGCTGTTGTTGTTGTTGTTGTTGTTGTTGCTGCTTGGAGTAGTTTGGAGGAATCATTTGCTCCAACACCACCAACACTGTACTGTCGTTGTTTTTGTTGTTGTTGATGTTGTTGTTGACAAGAATGGCAACACATGTGCTCAACTTAGCAATAAGGGATCAGGGGTTTGTTTGTTTGTTTGTTTGTGGTGTTGTTGTTGTTGTTATGACGTCACCAGGCAGTGTTGTTGTTGTGATGTCACCAGACAGTGTTGTTGTGACGTCACCAGACAGTGTTGTGATATCACCAGGCATTATTCTGACGTCACCAAGCAGTGTTATGACGTCAAGAGGCAGTGTTATGACGTCACCAGCATTTATTATGACGTCACCAGGATTTATTATGACGTCACCAGGCAGTGTTGTTGTTGTGACGTCACCAGGCAGTGTTGTTGTGACGTCACCAAGATTTTATAAGACGTCACCATGTAGGGACTTTACTGTAAGGGGAGATTCTCTTGTTGGTAAATTGGAAGGCTACTAACTCCTCCAAACTATACCAGGAAACACACACACTCAGTCGTACTAATACAGTATGGGACCTTCTGTTGTCTCGTGGTATAGTTTGGAGGAATCACACACCTTCCAAGTCCTGGCCCATCTGAGTCGAAGCCAGAGAACGAGACCAGGCGATTTCTGGATGACAGCCCACCCAAAGCCTATATTGGTTCGAAATGTCTGTGTGTATGTGTGTGTGTGTGTGTGTGTTCTCATGATGATTTGTGTGGGCTCTGTGTGTGTATGTATGTGTCTGTGCGTTTGTGTTTGTGTTTGTGTGTAGCCTCATGATGGTTTGGGTCGGCTCTGTGTGTGTGTGTATGTGTGTGTGTGTGTGTGTGTGTCCTCATAATGGTTTAGTGGGTTGTGTATTTGTGTGTGTATATGTGTGTATGTATGTGTGTGTCCTCATCATGGTTTGGATGGGCTGTCATCCAGAAATCACCTGCTTCAGATCTCAAACTTCGACTCAGTTGGTCATAAAAAGCTCAAAATTACGCTTGGACTTTGGCAAAAAAAAAAAATAATAATAATAATATTTACCTTAGGATATCAATTAAGAACCCTGTGATCGTGTATGGGAATTGGAGGCTTCTGATTCCTCCTGATAATGCCACGAAACAAGCTCCTTCCATATAGGTGTGTGTGTTTGTGTTTCGTGGTAATAATTGAAGGACTCATCTACCTCCAATTTTCTGACTACATCACACACAGGGTCCCTTAAAAATAATCTCATTGCCTTTTCCATCTCATCTTGCCCTAAAATGGTCTGCCCTAATGTGACCTAACTTAACCTAGCCTAAAACAACCTAACCTGACCTAACCTAACCTAAACTGATCTACCCTAATCTGACCTAACCTAACCTAACCTAACCTAGTCTAACCTAACCCAACCTAACCCAACCCAACTAAACCTAACCCAACCCAACCCAACCCAACCCAACCTAACCTAACCAAACTCATCCAAACATAACCAAACCTATCTTAACCCAACCTAACCTAACTTAACCTAGCCCAAATTAACCCAACCTAACCTAACTTGACCTAACCTAACCCAACCAAACCCAACCAAACCTAACCTAACCTAACCTAATTCTGGTGTTAAGAGGATGATGATAATATAATATACTTTTGGTACATTTTAGTGCCTTGATTCCTCCAAAGTCATTTAAACAAACAAACAAACAAAAAAACAAACAGGACACAAATTTGATAATGGTGGTGGCCTGTGGTTGGCTGGAATATATGGTTTGTTTGGAGGAATCATTTGCTCCAGATTTACCCCTATCTATACATACACACATACGTACAGCCATGGGTGATAGTGGTGGACCAGGGTCCAAGGAGTGTTGGAAGCAAATGAACAGAGTTCCAACAAGTGAAGTTTCCAAACCATTGTCTACGTTGAGAGAGGTTTAGACGATTCACTTTTTCGAACTCTGTTCAGTTGCTCTCCAACACTCCTTGGACCCTGGTCCAGTAATATTGGCCATGGCTGTACATATATACACACATCTACACTACTCTAATATTGTCGAAACAGACACACACACACACATACACTCTGATATTGTCAACAAACACACACACACGAATACTGTCAACACACACATACACACACGAATACTGTCAACACACACATACACATACACTCTAATATTGTCAAAACATACACACTCACACACACACACACACACACACCACATGGCCATCTTAAAGTCACTATAGCTATATACCGTATGACTTATCTGTAAAGTGCTATACAAAATGCTACATGAAGTGCTATAAAGTGGTGGAAAATGCTATAGAAAGTGCTATAAAGTGGTGGAAATTGTTATAAACTACTATATAATGTTATAAAGTGCTATAAAGTGATAATAAGTGCTATAAAGTGCTATAAAGTGTTGTAAAGTACTATAAAGTGGTGTAAAGTGCTATAAAGTGCTATAAAATGGTGGAGATTGCTATAGAAAGTGCTATAAAAAGTGCTATAAAGTGCTCTAAAATGTGCTCAATCTCATTCAATACAGTGCTACGTAATGATCGGGTCTGTGTGTGTGTGTGTGTGTGTGTGTGTAGGTAATATTTGAGAGAGAGAGAGAGAGAGAGAGTGTGTGTGTGTGTGTGGGTGTGTATGTATGTCAGATGATTCCAAACAACAACAACAACAACAACATGATAATAAATGTTGTTTAATAATTGTATGTATGTATGTATGTCAGATAGTACCACTACTACTACTACTACTACCACTACTACTACTACTACCACCACTACTACTACAACACCCATTAACACTACCATTACTACTACCACCACTACCACTACTACTACCACCACTACCACCACTACTACTACTACTACGACTAATACTACCACCACTACCACTACTACCACCACTACCACTACTACCACCACTACCAAAAACGGACGACGAAGGAATGATGAAAGAGAAGGTGTGTGTGTGTGTGTTTATCGCTTGTTTGTGTGTGTGTATGTGTGTGTGTATACTGTAATTAACCCTTTGTATGCATGTGTTATAGATTGTGTGTGTGTATGTGTGTATATAGACTACGTAGCACTACACGCTAACAACATTACAAGGGATAAAGTCATTTGTAATATCATTCTGTACTAGGACATGTATTATATTGTACTACAGTCGGGACAAACTTAGAGTCTCAATAGGCCACGCCCCCTCCTGATTGTACTCGTACGGCTGGCAGTGGTATCTGTAGCACCAACCATAATTAATAACTATATTTGAGTACACTAATTACTAATTTTTGCTTCATCACAAGTTTACAGTTTTCAGCAACTCGTATTTCAGTTTCTCATGTGTCCTTCATTACACTGATAACGACATCAGAGTTTGGAAACTTTACATTTTAGTCGGATCTTTAATTATGTTTGAAATGATGTTTAGCGGTTCACAGTGGCAAGCAGTCTGCCAGACCTATGTAACAAAGGGGAGTCAAGGACACACGCTATAGTCAGTGCCTTACTGGCTGCTGGAGGGAAAGGTCACTCCACTGTCCACCCATGGTACACCAGCTAGTACAGCAACACTTGCCAGTCAAGCTACAAATATTGTCCTTAATGTGTTGAAGTACTTCGATAAGAGAGAAATTGCACAAAAATAAATGCAAAACTACAGGTATTAATTAAAACAATCTTTTATTGTTCAAAGGAATGAATAATTTTATAATAGATGTTATGAGTGCCGTGGTGGGATGTCAAGTAGCAGCATCAAGACTGGTATGAGAACATGTTACGTTATCCACGGTGCTGACAGGAAAGGGGGCGTGGCCTATTGACATTCTAAGTTTGTCCCCACTGTAGGAAGGCAATTTTTGTGACCATTCTGTACTAGGACGTGTGTTGCACTAGTAATACAGTTATTAAGACAGTTCTGTACTAGGTATTGCAGTTTTTGAGAGAGCATTCTGTACTAGGATGTGTATTAGTACTAGGAATGCAGTTTTTGAGAGAGCATTCTGTACTAGGACGTGTATTTGTACTAGGAAGGCAGTTTATGTGATCATTCTGTACTAGTTAGGCTAATACAGTTTGTAACACCGTTCTGTATTAGGAAAAGGAGTTTGTATACTAGGTAATACAGTTTGTCATACCAAGCTGTACTAGGTAATGCAGTTTTTGAGACAATTCTGTATTAGGACATGAATTGTACTAGGAATACAGTTTGTACTACCATTCTGTACTCTAGTCTGAACACTCCACTAAGTCCGTTTAGGGTGGGACAGGGATGGTCATTTACTACTACCCTCGCTGCCAAACTGTCTCTCTCTCTCTCTTATTTGCTAACTATGTGCTATAATGTTTCATATATTCTGTATATATTAAAGAAAACTGTGTAGTGCTATGGGTGTGTCACTATTTAGGATTATAACAACGATTTGTATACATTCTACAACACGTGGTACAGCTATTTTCCAGCATTGCCACTGTGGTCTGAGGTATACTGTAGGTTCAGGTTACTTACTCATCCATCATGACAGGTACTATACTACCACCCACTCCCACTCCCATGTACTGTATAGTCGGGAACTTAATCTTGGTCGGGAAAAGGAAGTGATTTACAACGTGAACAAGTATTATTCTGAAGAAAAGGCTTGTAATGGATTTGTAATCCCACCATCAAGGCCTCCTGAGGAAAACCTCTTAAGAAAAACATGCCAAGACTTTTACCTCCTAGTCGAAAATTAATAAATTAATAAATACATAAATAAAAATTAAATAAATATAATGCAGATAAATAAAGATTTATAAACAGAGAGAGAGATAGAGGTGGCATGTAGTAAAATAGGTCAATATCAGATAATTGGTGGTCAGTTTGTCAGCGTCATAGTCAGAGGAAGGGACAACCTTGCCCCAACCTGAACGGACTTCATGGAGTCATCAGACTATAGAACATGTACTGTACTGTACTAGGTAATGCAGTTTGTAATAATATCATTCTGTACTAGGTAATGCAGTTTGTAATAATATCATTCTGTACTAGGTAATGCAGTTTGTAATATTCTGTACTAGGTAATGCAGTTTGTACAAGTAATATCATTCTGTACTAGGTAATGCAGTTTGTACAAGTAATATCATTCTGTACTAGGTAATGCAGTTTGTACAAGTAATATCATTCTGTACTAGGTAATGCAGTTTGTAATATTCTGTACTAGGTAATGCAGTTTGTAATATTCTGTACTAGGTAATGCAGTTTGTACTATAATTCTGTACTAGGTAATGCAGTTTGTAATATTCTGTACTAGGTAATGCAGTTTGTACTATAATTCTGTACTAGGTAATGCAGTTTTTGAGAGAGCAATCAGTACTAGGACATGCATTGTATGTACTAGTAATACCTGTTATTGTAGGACTATCGTTACTAGGAATGCCATCAATAGCGAATTAATTACCTGCAATAATACCATACACATGTTGAAGTGGTGTGTGTGTGTGTGTGTGTGAGAGAGAGAGAGAGAAAGAGATAGAGAGAGAGAGGCTTTGGGAC